>JANVCC010000021.1:1446449-1544907 GCA_025345505.1 Todiramphus chloris collaris
TTCCTTCCTTCCTTCCTTCCTTCCTTCCTTCCTTCCTTCCTTCCTTCTTTTATAGTAGAGATATTTTGATTCCTTTGCTTAATTACAGTTATCTAGCATCTCTTTGGGTATTGCAGTTATTTCATCTAACCTCTAGGTACTGTCCCAGAGAGGGAGTGGATCATCAGATGGTCATGTGTCCTGCCTGCAGCCTTGTTCTGAAATGTTAGGTATCCAAGAGGAGTATGTTTCTATGTCTTGGTCACTGAACCCTTACCACAGGTACCAAAGGGACATGTCCATCAACTCACAGGCCAGCCAAAGGTGTTACTATGAGGTGTTGGAAAGCACAAGACTAGGAAACACCAAGACCTGCCAGAGCCACCAGAATACAGAAATGCACTAGGGTCCAAGAGAATGAATTTTGGGATCAGAGCTCCATTCACCTGTATATATTTATACCTACTGTAATTAATTGCTTGGCAGGCAGGTTTTTCTCCCTACATTATGTCTCTAATATGAGAGTACTTGCTTGGCTTTATGATTATTAAGTCCTCCAGACTAAGAGTTAATTTTTCTCTGGAAAGAAAAAGAAACCTAGGCTGGCCTTCAGCAGTGATGGTGAGTCAAAATTGGTTTTATAATGTTAATTTTATCTTGTTTGTTCATTTACCTTCTTTTTTCCCTGCAATAAGTAAAAAAAGGGGGTTCTAATAAATACAGAATTCCATCTTTAGATAGTCTAACAAAACTAAGCTAATGATTGCGTGTACAAACAATTTATTTACCACCTTGGGATAAAAATTTAGAGTGTATTTGTAAGATGACATCAACACACCAATGCTTGTCCAATGATCTGTGAGTCTGTCTGGAAACTCTAACTGCCAGAACAAATTCTATCAGAACTAGGTGTGTTATTTCTTGCTTTATTTCTGCAAGCAAATGTGTCATCTGATTTTTTTTTATTGAGGCATACGGTGTACTAGAAAAGCTGAGTTATCTGTTTGCTGTCTTGAGTGCTAGGTAGATAGTGGATGATCCTTTCTATTTACAGAATGTTTGGAAAGTGAAACATTAAGCTTTTTCTAAACCTATTATAAACAAATATCAACTCTTGGACAAGAGTTATTTGTAATTACGTTGAGAAAATTGCAATAGCAAGACTAAATCTGCATTTGCAGTAGACTTTTGATTCAGATTCAGAGGGATTTAGTTCAGGGGTGGCTTTGTTTCAACCCTAGTTAGTCCAAATTGAGTGACTTGCCTGTGAACGGTGGAGTTCATACGAGCTGCCTAAATTATTGAGTGCATTTGTCGTAGGTTGCGTATGCAGTCAATGGAAAGAGAAGTCCACTTCCTGAGGCTTCAGCTTTCCTAAGATCTAAATGACCCTCTACAGTAGCTTGTCGTTCTCCACCAGCCTGGGGCAATTATGCATTTCACTCATGTAACTGCTTAAAATTCAGCAGCATGAGCCTGAGCCTAAGGTCTTATGCTCTCTGAAGAAGTAAGAGTTGTTTACTTTTTTCCTTTTTTTTTTTTACTGTCATTCATGAAAAAGTAAAATGTGGTCATCATATAGCCTGTATTTAGAATCTCTGTCCATACAACAAAATACAAGACATGGCTTCATTTCAGGTGGAAATTATAGTATGTAATATTTCTTTCCTTGAAAGATTTTGCTTCTTTAACGCCCAGCAATATTTAGTATTATTGTCTGTGAAGGAGTTTTTCATTGCTCACAAGTGTTCACAAGCTCAAGTGCTCACAATATGGAAGCTGAAAACTGAGATATGAAATCACATCCTTCTGGTAAGATATCAAAGAAACACAGAATCACAGAATGGTAGGGGTTGGAAGGGAGCTCTGGAGATCATCGAGTCCAACCCCCCTGCCAGAGCAGGATCACCCAGGGCAGCCCACACAGGAACAGAGCCAGGGGGGGTTGGAAAGTCTCCAGAGAAGGAGACTCCACCACCTCTCTGGGCAGCCTGGGCCAGGCTCCATCACCCTCACAGCAAATAAGTTTTTTCCGCATGTTCAGGTGGAACTTCCTGTCCTATCCCAGGGCACCACTGAAAAGAGACTGGCCCCTTCTACTTGACACCCACCCTTCAGATATTTGTAAACCTTAATAAGATCCCCTCTCAGGCTTCTCTTCTCCAGGCTAAAGAGTCTCAGGCTTTCCTCATAAGAGGGATATTCCCATCCCTTCATCATCCTCGTAGCCTCTGTTGGAGTCTTCTACTATTTCCCCATCCCTCTGGGGCAGCCCAGAACTGGACACAACCCTCCATCTGTGGTCTCACCAGTGCAGAGTAGAGGGGGAGGAGAACCTCCCTCAACCTGCTGGCCACACTCTTCTTGATGCACCCAAGATCATCTGTCTATGCTTGTGAGGGGTCCAAGGGTGGAAAATTAAAAATTCAAATATACCAGCAGTAAAACACAGCAGGAGTATCCTGGGTGAGCTTCTCATGGGAGGCCACCATTCCTGTTGTCATCTGACATCCATGTGAATTTCTTTTCATTGCCTTCACTGCATAATGTCTCAAATGAAGAAATTTGGTTTTGTTAAAAAAAAAAAAAAGGGAAGAGGAGAAGTGGAGTAAGGAAAGTGGGGGTTATGGAAAGAGAGGGAAAGGAGAAGGGAGAGGTAAAAGGCAAGTGGAAAGGAGAAAGAAGCCATGGTGTGGAGTGGGCAAATTGGAACTATTATTAAGTAGTCAGCAGCAGAAGAAGGTTTAGAAAATGATGTTTTGATCTGGTTTCCTAAAGTTGCCAAGCATGGAGTCCATGAGTCATCTTGTGTCAAGTATCTAGGAGAATGAAAAATGTTCTTTTTCTTGCAAAGTGTGAGATGGGTTTACTGTGTTGCGAGGTCACAAGCTGGTGTTTGGGTGCCAGATTCTGAGAGCTCTGAAAAACCAAAACCTTGAGCACTAAATGAGCTATAAGTAACACGCTGAAAGACAGTATATTGTGCTATAGAATTATTTCTTAAAGAGCCACTGAAAAAAATCCCAAGAAGTCCTTGTAAAATAAGTTCTGTTTATGTTGTTCATGCAAGGAAAGAAAAAAACAACAAACTTACCCATTTTTTAAGTTAATTTCTCTCATAATCAATATTTACATTCCTAGGTTTGAACAGGCTTTCTTGTATTTATATTTTCAGTTCAAAACAAATGTGCTTCCACAACTACTTCATGGATTTCTAGAAAAAAAAGCTATTTTGGTTTTCTGTATTTATTCTGTCGAGTGATGTGTACACACAAACATCAAAGCAGCAATGCAAAGATTATAGATGTAGCTGAAATAAGGTTAAATTCTTACAGACTATGTAAACAGTGTCTGTTGGGTAGAATTCTTTTCTTATTTTTATTTGTAATTTCACGAAGTCACAGAATCACAGAATGACAGGGGTTGGAAGGGACCTTGAAAGATCATCTAGTCCAAACCCCTGCCTCCCAGTTATGCCACCCTTGCTGTGAAAAAGTTTCTCCTTATGTTTCCATGGAACCTCCTCTGTTCCAGCTTGCACCCATTGCCCCTTGTCCTGTCATTGGACGTGACTGAGCAGAGCCTGGCTCCATCCTCCTGACACTCACCCTTTCCATCTTTATAAACATGAATGAGGTCACCCCTCAGGCTCCTCTTCTCCAAGCTCCAGATCCCCAGGTCCCTCAGCCTTTCCTCAGCAGGGAGATGTTCCACACCCTCCATCATCTGTGGCTCTGCAGTGGACACTTTTGAGCAGTTCCCTGTCCTTCTTGAACTGAGGGGCCCAGAACTGGACACACCATTCCAGACGTGACCTCAGCAGGGCAGAGCAGAGGGGGAGGAGAACCTCTCTCCACCTACTAACCCACCCCTGGTGATCCACCCCAGGATGCCATTGGCCTTCTTGGCCAGGAGGGCCCATTGCTGGCTCATGGTCACCCTGCTGCCCACCAGGACCCCCAGGTCCCTTTCCCCTGTGCTGTTTTCCAACAGGTCAGTCCCCAACCTGTACTGGTACCTGGGGTTGTTCTTTCCCAGACTCTATGGCTGCCCTTCATTAGATTTCTCCCTGCCCAACTCTCCAGCCTGTCCAGGTCAGTCTGGGTCAATTTCTTGTGCTGTCTCTTCATTATGAGTCAAAATGGGAATAAAATATCCTAGTAATCCTTACCCTTGATTTTCTATCCTGTTTATGTGCCTTGTCATTTGTGTCGTGATGTCACCATAGTGTTTATTAGTGACCCCAGTTTGCCAAAGTTACCTGACATTAGGGTGGTCTGTTTACCCTTGTCCTCTTTTTGGTGTTTAGTTTCTTTTCTGCAAACTTCCTAAAGTGTTTCCTGAGACCCAACAGTCCACAGGCTACCAAAGATGGATGCAGATATGTGGGGGAGTAGAGAAGGGAAAATATGAAGCATTTTTGTCATAGGGAAAACTGTTTGGCAGGAACCCTCTTTGAATTAGTGCCAGCCAGATTATATTGGTAGACAGAGTCCAAAGCTACCAAAAGGGGACAGATGCAAGAAAGAAATGTGTTTATCTCATGTTTATGTGACTGCAAAGGATGTGCTCTTGTGTACATCAAATATCCTCAGAAGCATCAGAGTGGCTGCGTGTGGACTTTGGGGTATTTCTTCACTAAAACTGACATCATGGAAGTTTGGCAGACCTTCTAGTTGATTAATGTAATTACTTATTTATTGAAATGTATAAAGGTTACTTTTTAATCAAGTTTGCTTTAATATTTCCACTGAGCTGGTTTAATGGAACAAGATACCAGTTAACGAAGTCATTGCGTCCTGTTGCATACCTTTATTCTGCAGCTGCTAATATTGCCTGTTTATGTCAGTGACAAAGTGCTGGTAGGAAGGTGATCACTATCTGGAGTGTACAATGTAATCTACATTATTCTGTTTTGGTTTTTTGGGGTTTTTTTTGGTTTTTTTTTTACAAAAATACAATAAAATCTGCATAGCAGGCTGACAGCTCTACTGCCCTCAGCTATCACATACATCTCCCTGGCTTTAGCCAAGTTGTATCATTGCTTTTATACAGATATTCATTGTGTCAGCTGACATTTTACTGCTTTCTATTTTTTGCAGCCTGAAATGGCAGTCACTGATTCTGAAAGAAAGAGGTGTTTTCACCTGCTACCCCCAGTGAATGCATTAAGCTGAAGAGGTTTCCTATTTCTAAGCAGACAACCTTCTTTTTTAAATTCAATTTATTTCTTGAAGATAATAATACCAACATCTTGTATGAGCAAGAAATGAGTAAATCTTGGATTTTAACTGCACACTGTAGTTAGTTATGTGCTGTTTTCCTGAATTGGAAACACTGAAAGGGTAGCACAGCTCTAGGAATGAGGTGATTCAGCCTTTGAGTTCAATCCACAGGCAATTGGGAACTCATTTGTTTACCCATTTTTCCTTAACTTTTATTTTTATATATATATATGTATAGGGAGTATAAAGTAACACTTTCTTTGTTCTGCATCCACAAGGTGTCAATTATTTCTACTTCAACAGTGGCTTAAATCTCAAAAATTGAAGTGAAAGATAAAGGTTTTACAAAAAAAAAAAAAATTCAGGCCTATTAAAATACATTAATATATAAATGGCCTTTGAGCATGTTCCTTTTCATCTTTTCCATTTATCTGGTGCTTCATTCAGACAGGATGAATTTTATAAGGACTAAATAATGAAATTGGTTTTGTGACTATTAATTAGCTAATCATTAGAACTGTAACAGCAAATGTGGGTATTACTGTGATGACATTCAGGCAGTTTGGTAACATACAGGATCCCGTTACCTTTTTAGTGAGAAAGGGAAATGAATGAGTTATTAGGTCCTGTCGTGGCATTTATTTACAAAGGAAACACACGAAGATAAGAATATATGTGATGTCCTGTTTTCCTGGTCACATTGTGCATAAACAAGAAGAATCTCCCTTATGTTCAGAAATCAGTCAGTGTGGTGGTTTGACCCTGGCTGGACACCAGGTTGCCACCAAGCCACTCAGTCACTTCCCTCCCCTCCCCTCAGCTGGACCAGGGGGAAGAAAATAAGACGAAACTCGTGGGCTAAGACAAAGGCAGTTTAATGCAAAGCAAAGCAAGGCCATGCGTGGAAGCAAAAGAAAACAAAGATTTATTCTCTGCTTCCCACCAGCAGGTGATGTCTGGCCCCTTTTTGGGAAGCAGGGCTCCAAACACGCAGAGGTTGCTCCAGAGGACAAACTGATGCTCCCCCTTACCCTCTTCCTTTCCCTAGCTTTTATTGTTAACCTGACATCATACGGGATGGAATATCCCTTTGGTCAGGCTGGGGCAGCTGTCCCAGTCGTGTCCCCTCCCAAGATCTCATCCCCCCATCCCACTGCAGGGGGAATGTTGGACAGCAGCCCTGGTGCTGTGCAAGCCCTGCCCAGCAGCAGCCAGACCCGGGGGTGTGAGCAGCACCTTTCCAGCTCCCAGTGCACAGCACAGCACTGGGAGGGCTGCTCTGGGTGGAATTCACTCCAGCTCAGCCAGACCCAATACAGTTAGTCACTGCCACAAGCAAAACCCCCGCAGTGGGTCCTGGCTTTCTCCCAGGGCTGCACACGCAGCGTTCTCCTCAAGGATGGTGCATTTTTATTCTGGTCCTTTGTACCTTTCATATATATCTTGCTAAATCTCCAGAATCTGCACTTTCAAACTGTCTTGGGACAATGCTCTGATACATATGTTTTCTTCCTGAGCTGAATCGTGTCTGAGGTGCTGTCCTCCCAGGATTTCAGCCATTTCCATGCTTTCACTGGGGAGTCTGGGTTCTCTAATAAAACCATACCTGCAAAAATATTGTATCTCTTTTCAACTGAAGCACTTGCCACACTTCTTAAGGATAGTGCATGATGGTTTTGTTTTTGTGGTTTTTTTTCTGGCTTCAGCAAAGGCATAGGACAGAGAATTATTTTCACTGTCAATATATGTTGCATATGGGTTCAATTTATTTATAGTGGGTTTAAAAGTATCAGCTAGTGACGCTGTATCATGTGATAGTAATAGATAGACTCTGTATCATGTGATAGTAATAGATAATCAAAATATTTGCTGCTTTTATTGCCAAACCATAGAGAGAACAACCCCTCAAGACACTCTTTGGAAGCTGCACAGTAGTTTAAAAACTTAAGAATAAGAACAATATTGCTGGATCAAGATTGCTGAGGATTTTCCGATTAAAATTTTCTGGTTAACAACCTCAGAGCTGAAGTGATCAGTGAAGGGGAAGTGTGCATGCTGTAGAATATTTTTTTAGATAGTGTATTTAAAGACTATGTTTTGAGTAAAGAGTATCAAGGTTTTTTTTTCTTCACAGGAAGAGTAAAATAATAAAATGTTCCATAAAGATGCAGCATAGGAAGAGTAAAAGAATAAAATGTTCTGTAAAGAGGCAGCATAGGAAGCGTAAAAGAATAAAATGTTCAGTAAAGGTGAAACATAGGAAGAGTAAAAGGATAAAATGCTCAGTAAAGTGCAATATTCATAACAGAAGTTCCAAAAATTATTTTTGGAAGGGAGTTTTAAAAAAATGCTCAGAAATAGTTTGGCTAATCCAGTTTAATGAAGCTTGAGCATCCTGGGAAAGCTATAATATGTATTGTTTAGAAGGGAAACGAATAAGGAAATACAGAATCAAATCAGTTCAGTTGCTACCTATTGCGATTCACCCATTGCTAATGAATATTTTAATTTCTCTCAATAGTTATCTTGATGTCTTTTTGAGGAACTGATTTCAAACCCATCTAATTCAAAGTCTCCAAATGACTAAGTGCCATTTCCTTAATGCTGTATGTTTAGCTATCCAGGTAAGGTAGACATGAATGAACTGTCTCTCCTGTGAGTTCCCTTCGTTCTGTAATCCAGAATTAGAACACTCAGCAGTATTAGCCCATGGAAGCTGCCAGAAAGGGATGGATATGTAGCCAAAGTTACCTTTTTTTACCTTCATGTGAATCTTAGAAAAGAAGTTCTTTACTCTGAGGTTGGTAGAACACTGGAACAGGTTGCCCAGGGAGATGGTGGAGGCCCCATCCCTGGAGACATTCAAGGTCAGGCTTGATGAGGCTCTGAGCCTAGTTGAGGCTGTCCCTGCTGACTGCAGAGGGGTTTGGACTAGATGACCTTTGGAGGTCCCTTCCAAACCAGGGCATTCTATGATTCCGTGATTTGATAAAATATGCAGAATGCTTTTCGCTGAACTTCAGAAGTCTTTCAGCTTTCCTCTTTCTTCTGCCTGTTGAATTCCTGGACCTGGTAAATTGGAATGCGGGTGGCTCAGATCACATGTAAAAACATAAGCATATTGATAACATGTTTCTAGGCAGCTTCAATGGTCTGTATTTTTCCCAAGGCAGGGATTTATATTTACTTCCTATAGAGTTTCAGGAGGTTTAGATGAGTGAGGTTTAAACTGGTTACATCGAACAGCGAATAAACAGCGTTGATGCGCAGAACTATGGCAAGGGCCAGCACACAGCAGCCAGCAAAGCTGCCAAAATGAGCCCTGCAGAACTGTCTGACTGCTTGTTATTCACAGCACTTGTAGAGGGAAGAGAAATACTTATTAAAACACATTCACGTAAATACAAGTGCTGGTTTGTGGAAAAAAAAAAAAAAAAAAAGAAAAAGATTGATTCCAATGCCTTAAAATGTTCTGTTTCAGTTTCTGGGCTGTTACATCCGTGTGAATTCAGACACAACAGAGAAATAAGGAGGAATCTACTGCTCTGGTCTGATAATACTGTAACAAGTGTAGCCTAAAAAGCTCATAGTGACAGAAACAAGTAAGAGGGAACATATTTAATGGCAGGAATATGATTTCTGTGGAAGGAGGAATGCATTTAAAAGCACAGACCAAATCAGATATACTCAGAACATGGCAAAGAGGATAAAGCTCCAGTGGCATAGACCATATAATGGGAGACTGTTAAGTGAGATACTAAAAAACTCAATAAATGAAATCAAGTAAATCAAGCAAATGACGAATTTGCCAGAGCAAAAACTCAATCTATTAAAGGAAGAAAAAGCATTCAGCAGGCAGAAAACAACAGAAAACCCAGTGTTTGCCCTCAAAGGAGGGAAGCATGCATGTTCAATTCTGGGATGTATTTGGTCTTGCATCACAGCATTCTACATAAATCACAATTTTATTGTTTACTGGGAGAAATGTCGATTCTCCTCCCAAGCTTCTCTGCACTGGTTAGACCACATCTGGAGTCTTGTGTGCAGTTCTGCTCTCCCCAGTTCAAGAGGGACAGGGAAATACTGGAGAGAGTCCAAGGGAGGCTGTGAGGATGCTGAAGGGACTGGAACATCTCTCTGGGGAGGAAAGGCTGAGAGCCTTGGGGCTGTTCAGCCTGGAGAAGAGAAGCCTGAGAGGGGATCTTAGGAATGGTTCCAAATCTCTGCAGGGTGGGGAGCAAGGAGATGGGGCCAGGCTCTTTCCAGTGGTGCTCTGGGATAGGATGAGGGGCAACGGACACAAACTGGAACCCAGGAAGTTCCACCTGAACATGAGAAAAAATCGCTTTCCTATGAGGGTGACAGAGCCTGGCCCAGGCTGCCCAGAGAGGCTGTGGAGTCTCCTTCTCTGGAGACTTCCCAGACTCACCTGGATCTGTTCCTGTGTGGGCTGCCCTGGGTGACCCTGCTCTGGCAGGGCGGTTGGACTCGATGATCTCCAGCAGTCCCTC
This sequence comes from Todiramphus chloris collaris, assembly GCA_025345505.1. NCBI lineage: Eukaryota > Metazoa > Chordata > Aves > Coraciiformes > Alcedinidae > Todiramphus > Todiramphus chloris. The sequence continues at coordinate 1,456,165 of JANVCC010000021.1, forward strand.
ACAACCTCTCCCATTCTGATTCTATTATGATCTGTTTTACAGGAGTACAACCCCATCAGACCCTGTAGCATTCTAATAGCATCTCATTAGCTGATTCTGGCCCCTTGTTTGTAAGTCATCTCTCTGAACTCAGTCCAGAACCTGCATTGCACAACAGGCATTTTTTAAGATGGGTAGGTTTTCTGCTATGACTTAATTCTAGCTAACTCTTCCCTGGGCATGGACAGGCCGTAGGGCTGGTGCATTAAAGCTACGACCCTGCTCTCACCCTGTCTGACAGTAACTGTAGTTACATGGAAACTGCACACTGTCACTGGTGTTGCAGGTTTTCAGCAATACATTCTCACTGTAATGCCTCCTCACAGTCAAAATTGAACATGACCTTTGAATGCAAGAATAAGCATATTTAAATCAAATCCATAACTCTGAACATGATGATATTGCAACAGTCTGAAAGCAGCAACTGCTTGTACCTGGGCTGTACCTTAAACCATGGGGCATAATTTTAGTGTTCAGACGCCAGAGCAGAGCTTTACCTCTGCTTTGTGTCTTCTGTCTTCATCAGCCCACCTCACGGCACTTCAGGACATGGTTTAGTGGTCATGGTAATGTTGGATTGACAGTTGGATTTACGAGTGTCCTGGTTGGGGTGAGATTGGAGCAGTGGCTGTGGCCAGTGGTTCCCCTTCCCAGCCCAGCTCTTCTCCCCCCTGCCCTGGCTGCAGGCAGGGGGGTTAACAGAGAGAGGCAGTTACAGGTCTAAGGGGCTGCCCTGACCCTAAACCGTGACAATAATCTTAGAGGTCTTTTCCAACCTTTATGATTCTATGAGATCTTCACTGTGCATCAGTCACACTTGACTGCTGACACTGAGGCATCACTCTGCTCCTGGGAAAATCCGAAGCCCAGATCACAAAAGCACAGATATCTCCAACTCCTATTTACCAGCCTGTCACAACCACTCAAACTACACCCTCAAAGCAGCCTGTTTTCTCCCTTTGCCATGCTCCTGATCCTTTACATCACTTTTTTCTGTCGAGGCCGCCCATCAGCAGGTGGCATCAGGCCTCTCCACACGCTGCAGAGATGCAGCTTGTGACTGTCATCCCACCGGTATCAGTAGACCACATGCAAGTGGTTTCACATGCTTTTGAGGTTCACTTTCCAGTATCCCACTGAGCGCTGGTGTGTGCAAGTGCAGTGTGAAGTGTGCACTTGGATAGGATTGATATGTAAAGAGCTTTGTGGCTTTAGCCCCAAGCGTGCTTAGACAAGTTCCACAAATTCACATTTAGTTCAGATTTTCTGGTTCTAACGCTACAGACCATTGAAAATAAACACCTTGAATCTTTCTTTAGTGGCAATCAATGACAACAACCAATGGATCAGATCAACATTAAGTAGGTAACTGATGCTTCTAGGTATAATTAATACCTTTTTTCTTAACAAAATTAGAAAATTTCTGATTAATTTATTCTGATTAATTCTCATTACAATTTGAACATTTCATTTGATGAGAGCTTTCGTAGGAAGTTTAAGATCATAAGTAATTGAGGAGCCTACATCCCACACTGCACCTAGGCACCTTTGGAAAAAAAAATAAAATACCTGTTGCCTAGTCTTTTTTATCTAAGTCGGAGATTATTTTAGGACTTTCTATGAAAGGTTCATGACAAATGATGAAGAAATATGCCTGGGTGGTTCTTAAGGTGATAAGTTGCAACTGTCTTATATGACAGCTGAACAGGGAGTGTTTACTTCCCTTGGATCAAGGTAAGCAATGCAGATGTGACGTTGTGTTTGCCAAGATATAGGTGCACGTGCTCCCTCAGACCCTGTTATGCAGTTTGAAATCAATCAGTGGGTGGTGGTGCAGGGAGGGAATCATAATGCACTCCATTTTTCATACCACTGTTTCATTCAGAAGACATACTCTCCTTTTCCTTGGACTTTCACTGGCCCTTTGTGTCTTTTCCAGTTCTGAGTTTTGGAGGAAAGGTGTCCAGAACTTTACAGCATATTTTACATGCTATTTTAACTGATACCTTGTGCAATGACACTGCTCCTTCCATCGCCTGCTGCACACTAGGATTACAGTAACATCTTTCACATATGCACTTCACTGTTAACGCATAGTACTCTTGCAGCTACCCAGGTAGCCTCATCTTCTATGCTTCTTGCCAACTGAGACACTCATGTTGCCATTCTTACTCCCTAGGCACATGACTTTACACTTCTGTGTTCCCCAGTTTCAAACCACTTCATCCGCTTTGCCTGAAAGGAGACCTTAATGAAGTAGGAGTAAGTGGAGTATGTCCTGAACATGTGACAGTTGAAAAAATTCTAGGCTTATGAATGGCAGGGGCTAATTTCCTACAGTTTTCAATAGAACTTGTATTTTGTCATTACTGGAAACACCCAAATGACATTTACACTTTGGAGCCATTCGAAGGCTGTTCTCACAAAGGAAAGTCAATCAATTCTGAAAACACAAAGTATGTAAATTAAATTCTTGCACTGCAAAAGAACAGTATTACCAACTGATATTTTAAAAATCATTTTAAATCAAATTAGCCTTCTAGAACTCACAGCCTCAGGTAAAGATTTTGAAACACTAACTCCAAGCAGTGACTCTTCATATATTTCAGATGGCTACTGAATGATAAAGCAAATTGCTTCTTTGATATGATAATTTTAACCATAAGCCACTAGCTTTTTAAAGCCTAGATAGGAGAGCTGTGTTAGTGAAAATATGAAGACACTCGATGTTTCTGTCATGTACAGCAGCACGGAACCAGGATTTAAAGTCTGCTCCTGCAGTTATACATATACCTGTATTCATTTATACATAGGAATGCATGTACATTCTGTAGGAAAGATATCTGGTCGGAAAGAAAAATCCTTTATATTTATGTTTAGTTATTATATTATCAGGGACCCACTTTATGAATCCATTTGGAATATTTCTACGATGCCATGTCATTGCCATAATGACACATACATCAATAATTCTAGTAAAGGCCTTTTCTAAGCATAAAATAAATCACTCCACTCGAGAGCAGAGTCTGAATTAAAAAAAAAAAAAAAAAAAGCCAATTCTTCTATTAGTGTAAATGCATTTGTTACGGTTAGTTGTAAAAGATAACCAATCAAACATATTTTTCAAATCCATCCACTTCCATCATTACGACCAAATTTCTGAGAGCTTTTTTCCCCATTATGGCATCAGATGTTTTAATGCGCTCAGCATCCTGCAGCGTCTACGCTGCTGGGTTTGAGACCATGTAGAAAAGCTGGCCATGTAGGAATGAGTTCTTTGTGAGATGAACCTGGGCAAACGTGAAAGAGAACAAGTAAAACTAGGTCAGGCACTGAAGCACAAACTGCACATATGTGTAGGTTCTGAGATCGAGATATGGTCTGCTTTTTATTGTGGTTTAATACAATTCATGATTTTGCCATTCTGTTTCTGCTAGTAGCCGAAAATTGCAATTCTCATCGCAAAAAGATACAAACTTCCTGTAGTCATCACAGAAACTAGCTAATTGTGTGCAAAAACTAGCTGTTTGCAGAAATAGGAACGGAATCAAAACTCACTATAGCACAATAATGAATAATTAGCCAGCTGGGTGATAGCAATTTGCCCCTGGGCGTGGCAGCGAGACCAAGAGCTGCACTGTTGACAACTGACCCAAAACCACAGAAACGTAGAATCATAGAGTGCTCTCGGTTGGAATGGATCTCCAAAGATCCTCTAGTCCAACCCCCCTGCACTGAGCAGGGACATCCTCAAATAGATCAGGTTGCTCAGAGTCCCATCCAGACTGACCTTGAATCCCATCCAGACTGACCTGGGGCCTCCACCACCTCCCTGGGGAACCTGTTCTAGTGTCCCACCACCCTCCCAGTAAAAAAATTCTTCCTAATGGTCAATCTAAATCTACCCTGATCTAGTTTAAAATCATTGCCCCTCATCCTATTTCTATATGCTCTTGGAAACAGTCCCCCTCCAGCTATCCAGTAGGTTTGCTTCAGATTCTGGAAGGGCACAATAAGGTCTCCTTGGAGCCTTCTCTTCTCCAGGCTGAACAACCCCAGCTCCCTCAGCCTGTCCTTGTAGGAGAGGTGCTCCAGCCCTCTGATCATTTCCGTGGCCTCCTCTGGACCCACTCCATCAGGTCCGTGTCCTTCTTGTGTTGTGGGCTTCAGTGCTGGACACAACACTCCAGGTGAGGTCTCACCAGAGCAGTGTAATGTGTCATCCAGGGCTACAGATACAGCTGAGAGCGATGGAGAGGCTGCACAAGGGGCTACAACTTTGGAGGTCTCTCTTTGAGGAGACAGACATAACCGAGTGGAGAATTGTTCTGCAGAGGATTTAGGGTTAAACTTCTGTCTCCTGATCATAGAATTACAGAATGCCCTGGGTTGGAAGGGACCTCCAAAGGTCATCTAGTCCAACACCCCTGATCTAGACCAGAAATCCATGTTAATTGTTGTGTTGTTTTAAGAAGGGTAAATGCACCACTTACATTGGAGTTTTAACCACTTTAAAAATCTTTCAACATGTCAAAAACACTCAGAGTGTGAATGGTGTTGCAGTTGGGAGGTAAGGTCAAGAATATTCCCGCTATCGATCAACATAATTTGGAAAGAACACAGTTCTGGGTTCGAGCTCCAAACTATTTTAAACTTCATAAACACTAAATATATCTAAAACCTTCCAACAGTATTTTCCCCTGGAATAATGTATTGCTTGTGTTTATTTGCTAACTTCCCAACTATTAAACAGATATTTTAGCTGATTCCGTGCTGTGTCATTTGCTTCAAAGGCATTTTACCTCTACTTCACAAAAATCTAATTTCTTTCACGTTCTTATTCATGCTATGCATATACAAGTATCAAAAGGTAATAATTAGACGCATCTGCTTACATTTGTCAGGAGCAGATGTTAGACAAATTAAAGCGAACATAACTATCACTCAACATCATTAAAGAAGTGACTCTAATAATTTCTGAACTTTTTCAGGCAGTTAAATATTCTGCATTGGCATATTTATGCCGTTTGCAAAAAAATCTCATGTACAAAATTGTCTTTCGATGAAATTGATTCAGTAATGAATTGTCTAAGTCCTTCAGGATACAACTTTTACTTCCTTTCCCCCTGGAATGATAAGTTGTCAGCCCTGACAGCAGTGCTTATTAACACCACAGGACAACCACATGAGCTCATGAACAACACCACAGAGCCGTAAACGACTTAAAGAAGATAAGGACATGTGGCTTTGTGAAGTTAGATCAGAAGTCCATCTTCCTTGGTTTCCAGTTTCCAACTGTGGGCAATGGTGAAGGCCAAGATGAGTATAAAAGCAGGATGAGTCTAAATTGTGGCATTTCTTTGGTATTCTCCCCGGATCAAACTATGAAGCTACTCAAGGACTTCCTGAGCCCTCCACATGTTTTTGGGGTCAAACAGTGGGTAAGAACTGCCCAGTTTAAACATGTACATCCATGCACATATTCATGAAAAGAGAGTATCCTTTCATCTGTTTTTTTCTTTTACTGTTCCGTGTCTTACACGTGAGGAACTATAAATAGCTGTTGGCCTCCTCCACAAGATTATTGCAGATATCTCCAATATATATCTCTTAGTTGCTTCCTTTTCTAGGTGGGAAAACCCTTGTGTGTTTAGTCTGTCTTGATATGGGAGTTGTTCTTGGCCTTTCATCACCCTTGCTTCAGTTCTTGCACCTTGTTATGCTCTGTCCTGTTGGGGACATGGACTAGAATTGCACGCAGTGTTCAATATCTTGACTAAAATGATGAGGCACAATGATTTTTTTTACTTTATTTCTTTTTCCAAACAGTCTTAACATTTCGTTTGCTTCTTTTGACTTTACAGAATATTGACCTGATATCATAAAACTGCTGATTAATATCACAGCTTTTTTTTTTTTTCTCCCCAGAAACCTCAGAACCTACTGCTTTATCCATACTTAGTACTGGGTTTTCCCTCTTTACATTACTTCGTTTTATCAGTTGGGCATTTGGAATTCTGATGTTCCTTCTGCACCTCCTCGCACTCACATCTTTCATTTTTACTGTTTGAAGAAATGTTGTAGCAAATGCATATATATTAATGCGCTTGGCTTGCTTTCTCTATGATTATGCTATATATTTTTTTCTCCTCTGGATGCGCCTTCTTAGTTTTAAAGTACATCTCTTTTAGTTCTAGTAAAATTGTTTATCCGAATTTTAAACATTCTGGCTGTTGTTTGTTAATCAACAGTTATTTTCGATGACTACGAACAATCTTTACTCCAGCGTGGAAAATGAGCAGCCTCATTTTTGTACAATTTACTTTTTTTTTTTTGAAATGAAATACTATTTTTATGTAATTTTAGACTTCTCTCATTTTTAAAAGACGATTTCCCAATTCCACCAGGGTTATGGAGCCATTGTTCTGTCACTGCGTTTTGACCCAGGGCTTGCATATTGCTCAGAGCCAAGAGTGTCTTGCCTTGTTTCAGCTTCCACCAAAAGCTCCTCCATGAATCAGTCGTTTGTGGTGTCATTTAGCCTCTGCATCACACCCCAGCCTGACATTTACCCAGTCTGTGTGGGGGTGATTGAAGTTTCTGATTCCTAATTTGGTTTTTTTTTTTTTTTTTTGCTGTCTCTTAAATCTCTCTTGGCACCTCACTGACACCATTGTCATCCTGATCAGGCAATGACAATTTCTTTCTAACACTTATGTAGGCCTGATACCTTAATCCGCAGAGATAATGTGTAACATTCACTGGTTAATTATCTGATGCAAAGCTCCCTTTCGCGTACACTACATCCTTCTTTTTCTTGCCTATGTAGTTTGTTTGATGTAACAGGTTTCCACTGACCTCTTTCCTTCAGTAAACTCTCTGTTTCTCCTCTCATTTAAAACTAGGTATCCTAGGACCTTTGTCTTTAAAAACTTCTAGCATTTCATGAGTAGCATGTATGCACTGGATCTGGCTGCTTATTTTTTTGATGCTATCTTCAAATCCTATTTTTGGGTGCAGAATGAGTGTAACTTGTGCCTAAATGAGTTTTACCAGCTTCTGTCTTATTTTTTTCTCAAGGATATAAAGCTTTTTTTAATTTCACCCCTCTATGATTCATCCCCCAAGCCAGATTTTCTTATGCACCTGTTGTTTAAGCTACAGTCTTTAATTCAATCCAGTCCCTTCATCATCCTTGTAGTCTCCCTTGGACTCTCTGCAGTGTTTCCCTGTCCTTCTTGAACTGGGGAGAGCAGAACTGCACACAATACTTGTGATGTGATCTTACCAGCACCAAATCCTATTAGCTTATTCCTATTTTTGCTGTATATACTTTGTGCACAAACTTTGTCCAGTTCCCAATGACTCTACATCCTTTATCCTCACACCGTTGTCCAAAGGACTGATTTTCCACCTAGCAAGAAAAAACACAGAGCAAGAGCAGAGGTAGATTTATCAAGGGTGCAATTTTCAGATTTGTGGAGGCTGTCTGATTATCATGAGTGAGGTGCTCTGCAGAATGCTGCTCTCGGTCTGAAAGCAATGGTATGTAGTGTACCTCCCTCATGCTCCTTTACTCATTGTTTTCATCCAAGAGCCTTGCGGAGAAAGGTGATTTCTTCCCTCTCAAGTCTCCTTTGCTGACTCTTGAGGTATTTGACAACAGTAGATGAATTAGATAGGTAAAGGAGCAGGGATTATAGGCTGTACCTCAGGTAGTGAAAACTCTGGTTCTTTAAACAACTGGTCTGTGTCTTTTTACTCCTGAATTCGAGGAGCACCTTTGAAATCGGTATGTCCACCAAGCTTGGATTTATACAAGTAATTTTGCTGCAGGAGAAGCATTACGTGCAGCACAGTTACTGTCTAGTGAAGAAAAAACACTTTGTGTATGGGAGGTTTATAAACTGAGTTTTGAGTTCTCCATGCTTTCACCAAATTTAGAATACATAATATATAGTAAAAATATTTGCCTTGTGTCCTTTCAGTTCATACCCCCTCAGTGGTAATGTTGTGCAATGCTGTGCAATTCTGAAGTAGCCCCTTCTATATTCTATTACTTAAAGTGAACATACAACAATATATTCACAGGGTTTCGTCTTTGAAGGTATCCTGCATTGCCGTTGTGTGTTGATGTTTTAAAAAATCCTACAATATCCATGAGGAAAATACTGCTACTGTAAATAGCTCATAGAACCATAGAATTACAGAATGGTTTGGGTTGGAAGGAACCTGCATTGATCAGGGACATGTTCCAATAGATCAGGTTGCTCAGAGCCCCATCCAGTCTGGTCAAGAACACTTCCAGGGATTAGGCTTCCACAATTTCTCTGGGCAACCCCTTCCAGTGTCTCACCACCCCCAAAGAACTTCTTCCTAATGTCTAATCTAAATCTACCCTCTTGCAGTTTAAAATCGCTGCCCCTCATCTTATCACTACACTCCTTTATAAACAGTCCCTCCTGAGCTTTCCTGCAGCCCCCTTCAGACACTGGAAGGACACTATAAGGTTTCCCTGGAGCCTTCTCTTCTCCAGGCTGAACAACTCCAACTCTCTCACAGGAGAGGTGCTCCGGACATCTGATCATCTTTGTGGCCTCCTCTGGACCCACTCCAACAAGTCCACATCTTTCTTATGCTGAGAATTCCAGAGCTGAGCACGGTACTAGTACAGGTCTCAACGGAGCAGAGTGCAGAGGGAGAATCACCTCCCTTGACCTGCTGGCCACACTCCTGTTTGATGCAGCCCAGGATGAGATTGTCTTTCTGGGCTCGTGTCCAGTTTTTCATCAACCAGCACTCCCAAGTCCTTCTCACAGAATCACAGAATGTGAAGTGTTGGAAGGGATCTTGAAAGATTATCTAGTCCAACCCTCCTGCCAGAGCAGGACTGCCTGGAGCAGATCATACAGGAACATGGCCAGGTGGGTTTTAAATGTCTCCAGAGAAGGAGACTCCACAACCCTTCTGGGAAGCCTGTTCCAGAGCTCCATCACCCTCAGAGTGAATAGTTTTTCCTTATGTTTCTGTGGAACCTCTTATGCTTCAACTTGCATCTATTTTCCCTTGTCCTGTCATTGGACATCACTGAGCAGAGCCTGGCTCCATCCTCCTGACACTCGCCCTTTCCATCTTTATAAACATGAAGGAGGTCACCCCTCAGGCTCCTCTTCTCCAAGCTAAAGAGCCCCAGCTCCCTCAGCCTTTCCTCAGCAGGGAGATGCTCCACTCCCGTCATCATCTTTTTGGCATCATTCTCTGCAGGGTTGCTCTCGATCCTCTTGTCACCCAACCTGTATTTGTGCTTGGGATTGCCCCGATGCAGGTCCAAGAGCACGCGCTTGGCCTCGTTGGGCTTCATGAGGTTCTCATGAAGGGGAAAGTAACCAACACACCAACCACTACAGGGTCAGTTTTGCTCTAAGTATCCTAAGCAGATAAAAGCCTCCTGTTGGCAGTTTCAGATGCTGGGCAGCACTGCACTTTGAAACCCTCCTCGTTTTTCTTTACACAGTGATGCATTTTGGCTCTCTGATTCCAAAAGCTTATTAGCAGAGCTTTAAGATCATGGGCAGGAAGGGAGACTCTCCCTCAGCAAGAAGTCTCCCATTTAGAGGCCACTGGCATGGGACACGATCTTTGACACTTCTTTCACAAGTCTCTGTACAGCAAGAGGCTGGGAGGAGGTGGGGAGGGGGGTTGAGTATCACGTATATTATTGTTTAATTAATTACTAGTTATTTATTTCTATATATTAATATTTTATAAAGTAAAAATAATTAATGAATGTCATAAATATTATTATAATTAATATTCTGTCCGTAATATTTCCTCTTGGATGTGGCATTCGGCTTTTTTTACCCATTCTTTTTATTTTATGCTTTACCAAGTTTTGTGAGCATTGCCATATCACGAGTTTAGCCCACCTGTAGTAATGAGGTTTTGGTAAATGCATCATTTTCCTTTAGACTTAGTCCCAGTTTTGTTACTGCAAGGTGTAAAGCTGGATTTAGTGTTACTGGTAGAGTGAACGGGCAAAGCGAGGGAAGCTGGCAGTGTAAGGAACTTGTCTGGGAAGGGAATGGGCTGCATTGGGCAGTTCATTGATGACCTTTCTGACTCTTGGCCATTGAGGAGAAATCTCTTCTAGTTTATTTCCTTACTCAAAAAATGAACACATAATATCCTGGTCCCAATGAACTGCCCATTTACAAGGAGCCACAGTTGCTGTGGACACAGTGTCATCATTTCCATAGTGGTGGGGGCTCCCAGTTGGGGTTCTGGGCAGGCGTATGGGGAGCTGGAGACTGCCCCTGCTGTTGCGTTGCTAGAACAGGGGCTGATGGCTATGGGAGGGGCTAACATGGGGTCCTGAGCCCTGGGAAGGGTTGGGGGTCCCATGGGGGTGCTGGGTAGGGACAGCAAGGTCTAGGGGTGCCCTCCAGACCTGGCCCAGTCAAAATGGTATGTGCCATGATGCTGAAAACAGGTGGTTCATGTTTCAAGTTACATGTTTTGAAAGCATTTGATGGCCACTGTGTTCTCACTTTCTCAAAGGGTGTTTTGTTCATCGTGTCTGTCTTGAATGAGATTTCCTGTAAGAGTATCTGGTGGTTCAGATAATCACAGGCAGCAAGTAGAAATTTGGGTGTCAGCCTTGCTGCTCTAGTGCCAGTGAGATTGGCTGGCTCCCAGACTCAGCAAATGAATAGGTTTGGAGGTGAGAAAATGAAAAAAAGTTCTCCCCACAGTGGAGTAAATATTCCTTTTTTTAACCAAAAAGTGTGGATGTGAACAGATACGTGTTTCCATTTTCATTCAAGTGCTTGTTTCCCTTAACACTCTCTTCCTAAATATAATTGTGGTTTATTTGTTAACTCCAGAGTGATTAGAAAAATATCCTGTGAGTTCTGGAGAGCCTTTAGAAAGTTCTTCTGACAATTCTGTGGTGACAAAAAGACTGTAGACTGAAAAGTCTACAGAAATATGGGTTTACTGAAAATTCGTTCAGATGGGTTTCATGTGCAATCCTATCAAATAAGAGGGGCACGGACGTATCTGTTTATGGCCACAGTATTTAAAACACAGCTGTGTATGCCCAGCTGTGGAGGCTCTTGACTACCTCCATCACTGCTATCCAGGAACATCTTGTAGACACTAAAAGAATTATGCATGCAATAGGCTAAGAGGTTGGAAGACCTGAAGAAATAGGGCAATTAATATCAGCTTCTAGGGCCTTCTTTGAGTTATGACTTTTTTCCCCAGATTTTTATTGATAATTTGTGTAATCCCAACGAGATACATGTTAATGTATTGTGGAAAGAACAAAATAGAAGTGTGAGAAGTCCTTCATTCTCTAAAGTGGGTGCCTGGTAGATACCTAATTTTTAACCTCTGTTCATATCTCATAGCTGAAAAAAAAAAACAAGAAGAAAGTAATAATACCATAGCTTTAAGATTTTAGGGCACTAGCTCATTTCTCCAACTCACTGGTGGCACATCCTGCAACTGTGTAGGAGGCACAATCCATTAGTTGTCAGTTCCCATCTCTCCAAGGTCAGCTGCCTCAATCATGGGAACCAGCTGACAGCTGATAAAGGTTGATTTTTTTTTTTTTCTTCCCTGTAGGTTGTTAGCAGGATTTCAATTAATACAATTATGTGTACCTATTTTCTTGAGGTTCTGGAAACTCTAAAATAAATAAATTTGTGCTTCGTGAAGCAAGTTCAGTGAGTCACTGAGCATTATTTTTCTTTCTTAGAAGTCTGTTTTGTTTTTTTTTTAAGGTTATTTGGTGAGGTTTTTTTTTCTGACTCAATCTCTTGTAGAATTTCCAAGTACAGCATCTAAACACTTGACATTTCTATTTCTATTCCTCTTTTTTAGGAGGCCTCCATCAGATAGTGAATTTTATGCTCTATCTGTCCATCACCAAGTGGATTTTGATTGCAATTTGACACACAATCTTTGGACAGATCTTCAGAAGTGTAGTGACAGACCAGACTTCTTTTAGCTAGCTTTCTGCTGCCAGCTCAGAGAGCATGATACCCTTGATGTGTAAAGGTGTGTGTTAGTCTTCCTTTGATCGGTCCTTTGGAAATAGCAACTGAGAAGCCTATGGTGTTGTAATACCTGTGATACTCTGAATCAGAGAAGGAGTATTTAAATATTCTCCCCCCACCCCTGTCTATCAGGGATTAAATAGCCCAGACTGACTTCTTATTGTTCTGCCATAGGTCCCTGAATTGAACTATTAGCAGGAACGTTGTTCTCTCTCTCCATATTCACCTACCAAAACTCAGCCCAAGCACTTGTCAGCTGGTGTCATCTGATGTCGAGAGGAAAGGACACCCTGAGAGCAGGAAGGCATCCCCACCAGTTTGTTGTGGGCAGAGGAACACAGAGAGAGAGAAAAAAGCACTCTTCAGCTTTTGAAGAGTAATCTCCTGTGGCAATGACAGGAAGCTGCTGTGGGGCAGAACCCACCAAGGGTGTCCGTCTGCTCCCTTCATTCCTGTTGAGACAATTCTGTTGCAGTGACCACCACCTGTCCCCAAAAAGCTAAGGAGAAACTGCTTTGGCAGGTTGCTATGTCAACCGTGCTCCCTTTGCCTGCAGACAGCCAAGCACTGGTTGGTATGGCAACCCTCCTCGGAGCACCAGGAGATGCTCGGTGGGGGACAGGCTCTTTGGAGAAGGCACTGTGGTTGCGGTGAAGATGGAAACTTTTGTGCCAAAGGGTGTGAGAGGGCAGGAAAACTATGCAAATCATACATTTATTTGGAGGGCTTTGTTTTGAAGCATCAGGTGGATTCTTGGAGGGTAAATATTTCCTTACATCTATTTGTAACACCATCCCTGAGTGTTTTGGTAGAAGAAGAAAAAAATAAAATAAAATGGTAATTTGGTATAAAGGATACCAAGATAATGTAGATGTGTTCAGGGTCACATGGAAATCGGTAATTAAGCTGCTTTAGTATTGCATTTTATTAATGGAAAAGATTTTTAGCCACATTCTTGGGAAAATATGTGACATGTTCTCAGTCTGTCACTATTGTGGGGTTTTTGAGTGGTGTCAGAGAAGCCTGAGTCAGGATTACAGAATCATCTAGGTTGGAAAAGAGTCCAACCATTAACCCTCCTCTTACCAAATCTACCACTAAGCCGTCATCCCAAGCATCACATCTATACAGCTTTTAAACACCTCCAGGGATGGTGACTCAACCCCCTCCCTAGGCAGCCTGTTCCAATGCCTGACAACTCCTTCAGTGAAAAAATTTTTCCTGATGTCCAGTTTAAACCTCCCCCAGTGCAGCTTGAGGCCATTCCCTCTTGTTCCATCACTAGTTACTTGTGAGAAGAGACCAACACCCACCTCTCTACAGTGTCCTTTTAGGTAGTTGTAGAGAGTGAGGGTCTCCCCTCCACCTTCTTTTCTTCAGGCTAAATAGCCCCAGTTCCCTCAGCCCCTCCTCACAAGATGTGTTCTCCAGGCCCTTCACCATCTTCGTTGCCCTTCTCTGGACCCGCTCCATCACCTCGATGTCTTTCTTGCGGTGAGGTGCCCAAAACTGAGCACAGTGTTCAAGCTGCAGCCTCACTAGTGCTGAGTACAGGACAATCATCGCCCTGGTCCTGCTGGCCACACTATTTCTAGCACAAGCCAGGATGCCATTGGCCTCCTTGGCCACCTGGGCACACTGCTGGCTCATAATCATCTGGGTGTCGATCAGCACCCCTAGTTCCCTTTCTTTCCTGCCAGCTTTCCAGCCACTCTTCCCCAGAAGGACTCTTATAGGTGATCCCTGTCACCTATAGGATCTTAAAGGTGAGGTGAATCTTTACTACAACAGCAACAATCTTTATTATAACAGACCAAGAAGTGTTGGAGGAAGGTGCTTTGGTGCAGCAGAGTGGATGTAGGTGCATTTCTGTGCATGCACACATCTCCTCTACTCAGGCTGCTCATGATCTACATCTAACACCAGAGAGTTTCTGATCAGGCAGAATTCACAGACCGATAGAGTTTGGTAATTTTTCCCTTTCGCTGACAATTAAATAAGTAATATATGGTTTAGACACTGGGCAAATCAAAGTGTTGACAGGTAAAATACAGAATACATTTTTTTCTTCAATATTTTTTTTTTCTTTAATTTGAAAGTTGATGAAGCTTTTGGAACATTTTGAATGCTGAGAATAATGTTTAAGTGATTATCTCACACAACTGAATAGTGTGACTGGGAAATTCTGACTTCCTAAGGTTAACCTTTCTGAATATAGCTTTATTAAATTACTGCTTAGCTACGTGAATTAATGTGTGTACGAATCTATTCCTCGGGTCACTTGTGTGTATGGTAGCAAGACGGATTTGCCGGTATTTTGTCCAAACACAGGATTCATGAGCTTGGCTTTGCAACTCGCTTTGGGCTTACTGGGAAGAATGTTAACTCAGACATCAGTGCCTCAGAAATAGCTCCTTATACTACAGCAGCCATTATCTCAACGAGAGAAACATAAGCTCAACATGAGCCAACAATGTTCTCTCACAGCTCAGAAGGCCAATCGCATCCTGGGCTGCATCAAAAGAATTGCGGCCAGCAGGTTGAGGGAGGTGATTCTGCACCTCTACCCTGCTCTGGTGAGACCTCACCTGGACTGCTGTGTCCAGCTCTGGAGCCCTCAACAAAAGAAGGACATGGACCTGATGGAGCAGGTCAAACTGCAAGAGGGTAGATGTAGATTGGATACAAGGAAGTTCTTCACTCTGATGGTGGTGAGATGCTTGAACAGGTTGCCCAGGGAAACTGTGGTTGCTCCATCACTGGATGTGTTCAGATCCAGGCTGGACGGGGCTTTGTGCAACCTGGTCTAGTGGAAGGTGTCCCTGCCTGTGGCAAAAGGGTTGGAACTGGATGATCTTTAAGGTCCTTCCCAACCCAAACCATTCTATGATTCTGTCTAGTTTTTGAAATTACGTGGAAGGGACCATGAAGTCATATGGAGACTAAGACATGGATTTTCAATCCATCTGTTTATCCACTGAATGGGTATTTACTTTATTAATTCATCAAAAATAAATAATCCAAAAGCTGATGCTAATAATCACATTTGTCAGTTGGTGGAGAAAACAAGGATGTGAATTTACATTCAAATGCAAATCGAAACCAGGAACGTGCATTTCAAATAGATACAAGGCTTCCCAAGCACTGGGATAGTTCTTTTTTTTTGTACATATTTTCCAATAGATCCAGTAATTTTCAATACATTATTTTGCATGAATAATTTCTTTTGCTTAACTGCCATATTAACAGTAATCCATCGTAATTATTAAGTGTAGTGTTCTAGCTGGCAGTCATTTTGAAGAAGCACAACATTTTTACAGCTAATGGAAAACTTTAACATCCTTGGTACATAGTAAACAGTGAGAGTCAATTTGAGAGCATTATTGCTGCTATAATGTCGTTAGTTCTCTTTTGATGAGCAAACTATATATTAAAATTTTTCTTTCTCTTTTACTGAGTGCAGGAAAAGCTAAAGATACAAAACCTTGTAATAGAAAGCAAATTATTGTTTGCTTTTAGTATTACAGCACATTAGTGTTTATCCTTCATTAGTCCTATAGTCCAGTGCATTAGCTGCTGTAGAGTACTGGCTGAAGGGGCTTTGTAGTTAAATCATAGCTGTGCTTCCTACATGGTATGTTCAGTCTGTGGAGAGACAAATATTGTGTACAAAATGCTTAAAAATTTCTTTAATGTGGCTAGCACAATAAATAGTTGTGTCTCCCTTAAGTTCTTGCTTAAAATCTTTTGAAACCACAGATCCTTCATCAAGAACACAGGTTTATTATACTCTATTTAAGTCGTGGTATCATCCTCTTCGCTTTAGTAGCTCAGTGCCTTCCCGAGTATTGTCTACTGCTTGAGGTGTTTTGATTTAGTTGTGGGTTTTGTTTTGGTTTTTCCCCAGATAAAGCTGTTGGAAAAACAGCAGCACACATTTCTGTGTGTCCTTCCTTACATTAGTGGCATCAGTGCGGTGCTAGAAAGTCAAGGATGCTCATCACCCTTCTTTACCCTTGGAGGATGTTCCATGGTCTTTGAATACACAAAAGAAAGCTCATCTTGCCTGGGCAGTCCAGCTTTTCCTATTTTGAAGACATTTCTACTGTACTTCAGAAGCATTGTGTTTGTCCTTCTGTCAGGGCTTTGAGTGATTTTGTTACCTGAAGCGTCTACTGGTGTAAGAAACCGGAGAGGGAAAAGGGGGACCTTGAACGTGTCACAGTATTGTATGAGGATGAAAAAAAAATATGATTTATGGAGGTCTTTGGTGCTGAGGAAATTTGCTGCTGCTCTGTGCAACATTCAGAATTTCCTAATGCTGGCAGCTCTGTCTCATCTGTGGCATATAATAGGAACTTAATGCAGTAGCTCTAGCGGGATTAATTTCTTCTAGCTTTAGATATATACCCCCTTGACCTCTGTATTATAAGTTCCCCCAGAGGAAGGTGGCCCTTAATAAACTTTGTAGTCTACTCACTTAGGGGTAAAAGTCATTTTTTTCATTTTACCTGACAAATACCCAATGCATTTTTTCCACTCCACACTCAGACTGGTTTTGGTTTTTTTTCCGCTGGAGTACAGGAAAGGGGAAAACTTCCTCTATGGGTACACAGCCTAGCAAATTAGTTAATCAAAGAACGAGAGCTGACATCCTTACGGGTTTTAATAAGCTTAGTTTCTGCTGGTGGTGCCTTTGGTAGAGCCACCCTAAGGAACTGGCCTTTCCTGCTCATTTCATCGCTCCTTGCATGACTGAGCAGTTTCAGTGAAGTTCTGAGAGGAATTTGCTGTTGCTTTTTCTTTTGAGATGGTTGGAGAAAGCATGGTGGTGAACAAGCATGGTTCATATTACTTCTTTTTATCCTATCATCTGCAAAGCAGGTGAGTCTGGCAGAGCCCAAATGTTATTTTGCCTGCAATAATATACTTTTTTTTTAAAAAATAACTTTGTAGAATCATACAATGGCTTGAGTTGGAAGGTGTCATGGTTTAGGGTCAAGGGCAGCCCCTTAGACCTGTAACAGCTGCTCTGTTACCTCCTCCCTCCACAGGGGGAAGAGAAAGGGAATAAGGGAGAGAGACTCAGCCATTAGAGAAGGGAACTGGGACACATTTTTGGGGAAACGGAAATAATGATAATAAAACTGGAATATATACAAATATATGCAAAACTAGTATTGAACCCACCCTCCCCCCAATGGCAGTTATGTCACAGTCCCCACTGATGCTGTGGAGCAGGCACTGGGAGAGTCCCAGCCTGGGCCCAGCAGCAGCTGGGAGCTGTGTTCAGGAGCTGGATTCTGGTACCGGGGTCAGGAACCCCCAGCTCAGGATGGAAGGCAGAATGGACAGAGCCCTCCTGGGCTGTCAGGAAAGCAGCAGAGGAGCTGAGCCAAGCTGAGCAGGCCCCTCCTGCCCCCTCAGCTTTACAGTGACTGTGGTGTCCGTGGGCTGGGGTCCCTCGGGGGTCAGTTTGGGGTCCCCTGTCCTGGCCGCCCCTCCCTGGAGGTGCCGCCTTTGACTTTCTGCACCCCCCCGGGGTTGGTGCCCAAGCCCCAGCAGTGGCCTCGCTCTGCACCCCAGCCCTGGGTCCCGCCTGTGCCCATGGGGTGTTCTCCCTGCTGGGAGCAGCCCCTGCCTGTGCCACCAGCTGCTGCCTGCAGCCAGGGCAGGGGGAGAAGAGCTGGGCTGGGAAGGGGAACCCCTGACCACAGCCACCACTGCTCTCACTCACACCAGGACAGAAGGGACCTCATAGATTATCCAGTTTTTATCCCCCTGCCATGGGCAGGGGCACCTCCTACTAGACCAGGTTGCTCAGAGCCTCATCCAGCCTGGGCTTGAACACTCCCAGAGATGATGTGTCCACCACCTCCCTGGGCAACCTGTTCCAGTGTCTCACCACCCTCAGAGTAAAGAACTTCTTCCTGATGTCCAATCTAAATCTACCCTGCTCTAGTTTCAAACCACTGCCCCTTGTCCTGCCACCACATGCCCTTATAAAAACGCCTGTCTTCAGCTTTCCTGTAGGAACTTCTCGGTGTATCATTGCTTTCAATACATGAAATATAGTCATATACATTAGCAGATATCTAGATAGATTTGGGTTTTCTTCTTTACTGTTAAGATGAAAGAGGAAGTGAAGGTTAATTGAAAAAGCACTAGTGAAATTTGTACCATAGGGGATTTGAAATTTCAGTCAAGACGCTTAAAGTTCTTGATGTTTGATGGACGTTGCTCTTTCTGTGTGTAATTTGTCAATTTTTTTTCTCTGCTGTTCCCTGCCATGGTAAATTTTATCTTTTAAAAATAAAAAGGCAGACTGTTACTGCTTGTATTGTTACATGTTTTACTCAGCTAGTTAACGACTCCAGTCTGTACAGGTGAGAGGTTGACCTGCTGGAAAGCAGCTCCCTGGAGAAGGACCTGGGAATCCTGGTGGACAATACGTTATCCATTGGGCACCAAAGAGCCCTTGTGGCCAGGAAGGCCAATGGCATCCTGGGGTACAGAAAGAAGAGTGTGACCAGCAGGTCCACAGAGGTTTTTCTCTCCCTCTTCTCTGCCCTAGTGAGACCACATCTGGAGGACTGTGTTCAGTTCTGGTCTCCCTAGTTCAAGTGGGACAGGGAAATACTAAAGAGAGCCCAACAGAGGCTACGAGGATGCTGAAGGGACTGGAACATCTCTCTTGTGAGGAAAGGCTGAGAGCCCTGGGGCTGTTTAGCCTGGAGAAGAGAAGCCTGAGAGGGGGTCTTAGGAATGGTTCCAAATCTCTGCAGGGTGGGGGGCAAGGAGAAGGGGCCAGGCTCTTTCCAGTGGTGCCCTGGGATAGGACGAGGGGCAGTGGGCACAAACTGGAACCCAGGAAGTTCCACCTCAACATGAGGAAAAACTTCTTCACTGTGAGGGTGCCCTGGGTGACCCTGCTCTGTCAGGGGTGTTGGACTTGATGGTCTCCAGAGGTCCCGTCCAACACCTAACTTTGTATGATTCTCTGATTTATTCTATGATTCATTAGCTGTCAACATGTATTTTAACTCAAGCCAAGGGAAAAAAAAGCAGGCTAGCCTAAAGCTTTCTCCTGCTTCTCTTCTATTTTGGTGCTGTCCAGTTCTCTTCTTTCAGTGCTTTGCATTACCACCCCAGTTCTTTATTTCTGTTTAGCATCATCTTGTTCATATATTCTGATCTTTTGTTGTACTGCTTCTGTGTCCACAGCTCTGACATTGCTGTGCAAACCACTATAGAAGGCAAGCACAGAGCACGTTTTGAATGTTCACAGAAGCAAACTTTTAATTAAGGCAAACCAGAGCTGGTAAAGGGTATTGGTTCCAATGCATCGGTGTCAGAAAATAGGTCGTGGAGAACATAAGGGGAGATATCTTCCCAGTGTGCTAATGGGACAAAGGCAAGTGAGCGTAGTGTAGTAGCATTTACTTTGTTCACCAATGAGCAGGGACTGTTAGTACCACTGGAGAAAGCTTCTGACAAAATGGTTGGAGCATGTTCTTCTGAGAAGTCATGTCAGATCTGAGTTTTGAGGGATGAGCTTCCTTCTGAGCAGTCCCACATGGGCCCTTTTGTTTTCATCTCCTGTTAGCTTCATAAAATGGGAACAGCTTGTCCTCGATTTCTGTAATGATTTATTTTTCTAAGCAATTAGATTTGATTTCTTAAAGCTATAGCAGCTCCCTCATTAAAGAGAGTGAATCACTGTGTAAAAAATGCATAGGCTCTGAGTGTGAAAAGCGTGCTCAGGTTTCATTTGACTTCAAGGAAAGGCTGTAGGGCTTGAGGGAAGCAGGGCAGGATCAGTGCCTGAAGCTGGGTTGCCTCCACATGAAACCATTACAAGAATGGGCGGTTCCCAACAGCCATACTTAGAAATCCCTAGCATCTTTTTCATGAATAAGCAGCAAGCCTGAGGGTTTTTGCATCACCAGCTTGTAGAACCAGATGCAAATGAAGGTATCCTGTGGCTTGCACACCTGCTGCTATACATTGAAGTGTATTTGGAGATCACATAAATTTCCCAGTGTCTTGTGAAGAGTTTCTTGAAGAGTTTTATCATTTAGAGCGCTTCTGTAATTTGAAAATAAGAGTTTTATTGGCCTGTGCTTATGGTGTCATGGTTTTCATTGTCGAATATGGCAGTATTGTCATACCTAAACCCCATGCTTTCTTTAATTGTAAACATTCATTATTCTTTTCAGATGTTTGCCTTTTTTTTATTTCATGTATAAAAATAGGCTTTCTGAAAACAAGCATGTCCTTCTGCAGTTGTAAAGTTAAAATGGAAAGAAAAGACACAGATTTTTCTTTTCTAGCAGGAAATTTCACTATTTCATGTGATTTTTCTTTATTTTCCTGTCACTTAACTTTAAAAAGGTCTCAGACTTGTATTTTATTATACCATGAAGCTAATGAGCAAGGCCCATTTTCTAAGGCTTTCTAAGTGCTTCCATACAGTGTTACTACAACATGACCAAGTCAGTTAGTCAGGTTAGTAAACTGTGAAATTAAATAAATAATTGTAAAACTCTGGTTTAGGGTTCTGTATCCGTGTTTAAGCTTTTCTGTTAGTGATCACAGCTCATAGCAGACACCACAAACCTTAACTGACAAAATTACAAAAACCAAATATTGACATTAGTGGGACTTTACTACAATTTCCTGTTCTTCTAAGTACCAGTGTAGCCTCTTGATGAGAAAATCTTTATGTTGCTGCAAGATGCAGTCTCAGACAAAGTCATGTGTATAAACCACATCTTTGCAGCTTATTTTTCAGGCAGAGATTTGCATAATGCTTCAAAATACTTGGAATGTTTTTCCACTCATCTGTATTTTTAAAAATGGGAAGATGGCAGCATTTAGCTATTCTCTCATTTATCATTCCACGGACTTCATAATTGTGGGTAGTTTGTCAGGGGAACTACATGAAAGCAAAAGAGGATCAGGACAAAAGAGACCGGTACTATCTGGATTTCTTAAGACTTGAAATGGTCCTAGACCAGAGTGATACTTGAATTATTAGAATTATTTTAAAAGCGATAGGAAGATTTAATGGTTTTCTTAAGGATTTATTTTGTTTTGTTTTCAAAAAATATTTAAATCTGAAGCAACAGCAAAATAAGCTGGTGACTGGGGAAAAAAAAATATTCTAGTTACATCAAATATGATTGACTCTTATGTTTCTCTTGTTTGTTTTTTTCTCACCAGGATTACACTTTGACTATGTATTTTCAACAGTACTGGAGAGATAAGAGGCTGGCTTATGCTGGCATACCTCTCAACCTCACTCTTGATAACCGAGTGGCAGATCAGCTCTGGGTGCCTGACACTTACTTCTTAAACGACAAGAAATCATTTGTGCACGGCGTTACCGTGAAGAATCGAATGATTCGCCTTCACCCGGACGGAACGGTGCTTTACGGCCTCAGGTCTGTGCTCCCACGATGAAGATATCATCACTGTCGTTATGTATTGTTGATGTTTGCTTCCCAGTACAAGGTTATTACAAGCGTTGGGTAGCAGATTACGTAACCTTCACTGTAACTCTGAAAGATGCCCGTAGAAAACAAATGACACACTCTGTGTTGCTTAATTTTGCCAGAAGCGCCTTCAGTCAGGTTTTATCTCTTTCTGTAGAGTCACCATATCTGGGAAGCCCGCTGGCTGTAGGAAGCAGAAAAGCACGTATTAATTGTAAACCTGAAAATTTTGTCCAAAAGATTGAATGTGGCTGTTTATGCTGTCTCTTGATGTGTCTGTAGTTGATAAAGAAAAAGCCACGAGCAAGGCTGCTTGAACGGAATCAGCCACGGTTAAGACCATGACCATGGGTACCTTCAGTGATCTCTTCAAGCAGGGATCAGCACTGCAATGGGTTATATGTCAAACCAGATGTACAAAGTGAACTTAACATTATCCCAATTTCTACCTCTTTTAGTCTTGACCTGTGTTTTCTTTGTTTTCTGTCGTTCTTTTTATAGTTAGCAATGCCAAAAAATCCTTCCCTTAATAAACTTCTGTACCCCAGCAAAAATCTCAATGGAAGTCACAGTAGTATCAAAAAGTTGCTTTCTTTGGACAGTTTACTCCATTTTCTCCAGTCGTTTAAACTACCAGCAAAATAAGTCTGCCAGTGGAAGCCCCATTTCCATCATCAGAAGTTTCTCCTATTTTTAAGCTTAGAATCATAGAATGCTAGATAGATAACACTCAAGATTGCTGTACATAGATAGTGCAGGATAAGGACTCCCTAGTACAAAAATGAATGAGAACTGAAAGCTGATGCAGGTGGATTATATGTCTAGTATCATTATTTTACCCACTTATGGGTTTTTATCAACAGTTGAACATTTCCCTGACTTGGGTCTTGGGCCCTCACTTCTTTAACTCCTACTACACGAATGAGCTATAATTGGATGAATCTTTATAGATAACATAAAAATAAACTTATCCTATTATGGACTTTAAAGGAGTTTGGGATGTTCAGGAAATATTTTTTCTGTAATGAACTGGTTTTAACAAAAGGAGGCTTTCACCTTGCTTGTTATTGACACAGTAGGACCACTGTAGGTTTAGGATTTTTTCCACGAGTAGTTACGTATCAAAAAACAATGCAAGATATTTTTGTTTCCTTTATCTGAACAACCATCCTCACAAGCAATACAATTAAAAAATGGTGATTAGAACTCTTCTGATCATAATAATATGTAGAAGTCTTTCTGTCACACACAAAAAACACTTGGACTCATTCAGGTGAGGGTTATCTGTCATAAAATAGCATATTTGATTAAGTTTGCTTCTTTTTCTGCAAAACGTAAAGGTCCACGGGCAGACTGCATCTCACTTGATAGTATTTGCTTAGCAGGGATTTCACCGGTGGCTCATGTCTGGCACACTCTCCCCATTCCCTTTCTGCTGAAAGCACACAATAGCCAGGGGCAGATCTCCATCACCTAATGAAAGATGTGCCCTTGTGGCCAGGAAGGCCAATGGCATCCTGGAGTGCATAAAGAAGAATGTGGCCAGCAGGTTGAGGGAGGTTCTCCTCCCCCTGCACTCTGCACTAGTGAGACCATGTCTGGAGTATTGTGTCCAGTTCTGGGCTTCCCAGTTCAAGAGGGAGAGGGAAATACTGGAGAGAGTCCAAGGGAGGCTACAAGGGTGATGAAGGGACGGGAACATCTCTCTTGTGAGGAAAGGCTGAGAGCCCTGGGGCTGTTTAGCCTGGAAAAGAGAAGCCAGAGAAGGGATTTATGAATGTTTACAAATCTCTGCAGGGTGGGGGTCAAGGAGAAGGGGCCAGGCTCTTGAGTGGTGCCCTGTGATATAATGAGAGGTAATGGTCGCAAACTGAAACCGAGGACGTTCCACCTCAACATGAGGAAAAACTTCCTTAATGTGAGAGTGACAGAGCCTGGCCCAGGCTGCCCAGATTGGTGGTGGAGTCTCCTTCTCAAGATGCTTTCCAAACCCACATAGATCTGTTCCTGTGTTGCCTGCCCTGGGTGATCCTTGTCTGGCTGGGGGGTTGGACTCAATGATCTCCAAAGGTCCCTTCCAACCCCTAACATTCTATGATTCTAAGGATGTCTGAAATTAAATCTTGGCAAAATATAGGGCATTGTGTGCAGAAGGAAGAAAATATCAGCTCCTTGTCTTTGTTGATTTAAAGGCTTGTGCTTTGGGTTCCTGTACCGCTAGCCTATCTTCTCATGTTGTGGCTTCAGAGCATCCCAATGGCACTGGCCTCGAGCCACAGTCTGCAGGCAATGACTCATCCTGTGGGCTGAGACCAGAACCTGGAGTTTTTATGTATCACAAAACACAGGGGCACTGAGAATAATAAGGGAAGTTTTGAAGGGCTGCAACTGATTATAGAATATCCACAGAGTGAAGCAATTCCTCAAATCATACATAATGAAAGTGATCCTGAGGCCACAGTACCTCTGTGTCCTCTCCTGAACAATGCAGAATTTATCACATTTTTGAAAGACTTGACCTTGAGTTAGCCAAGGCTTCTGTGTACTCCAGAGAAAGCAATTTGCTTCTGCATCAAAAGTCTATGGAAGTGGAGGAATGGGAGAGCAGCCATTTGACGTTCAAGCCATTTCTAGGAAGTTTCTTTTTTAATTTGAGCAAGATAGTAGCAGTTGTTCCACCTTGTTCAGAACAATATACAAGACATACAGTGGTACAACAGATTGTTTATTTTCCATAACAGACCAAGAAAGAAATAATCACAAAAATCACAGAATCATTAAGGTTGGAAAACACCTTGAAGATCATCAAGTCCAACCATCTACCCTACATTATCATGAACACAAAACCATGTCCTAAAGTGCTATGTCTACAGATGTGTTGAACCTCTCCAGGGATTCAACACCCTCCCTGGGCAGCCTGTTCCAAGGTCTCACCACCCTCTCAGGAGAGAAAATGTTCCTCATGTCCAGTCTAAACCCACTTTGGTGCATCTTAAGTCCCTTACCTCTCATCCTATCACTAGTTACTTGTGAGAAGAGAGCAACCCCCACCTCACTGCAGCCTCCTGTCAGGGAGCTGTAGAGAGCAAGAAGGTCTCCCCTCAGCCTTCTCTGCTCCAGACTAACCCAGCCCAGCTCCCTCAGCCACTCCTCAGCAGACATCTTCTCCAGACCCATCACCAGCGTCCTTGCCCTTCTCTGGACCAACTCCAGACCCTCAATTTTTTTCTCATCCTGGAGCACACAAAACTGAGCCCAGTGCTCAAGGTGCAGCCTCCCCAGTGCCCAGCCCAGGGCCACCATCCCTGCCCTGCTCCTGCTGGACACACTATTGCTGAGCCAGGCCAGGATGCCCTTGGCCTTCTTGGCCACCTGGGCACACTGCTGGCTCATGTTCAGTTGAACCAGAACCCCCAAATCCCTTTCTTCCAGGCAGCTTTCCAGCCACTCCTCCCCAAGTCTGTAGCGTTCCCTGGGATTGTCGTGACCCAAGTGCAGGACCTTGAACTTGCCTTTGTTAAGCTTCATATTATTGACCTCAGCCCATTGATCCAACCTGTCCAAATCCCTCTGAAGAGCCTTCCTACCCTCTAGCAGATCAATGCTCCTGTTCAGTTTGGTGTCATCTGCAAACAGAGTGAGGCTGCCCTCGATCCCCTCATCCTCTCTATAATGACATCATAGGCTGGGGATCAAAAACAGAGCCTTTATGACTGCGTGTGTTTGTGCTATAGACCTCTGGCTCTCAGGCAGTACAATACTAGATGTTAGAAATAAATAGAGTAAAAGAATATTTGCACTTTGCCTGGAAGGACTCACATAGTTATCACCCATATTTAACACATGACGGATGTTTGCAAGGTGAAAGGTTAGTTGTGATGGGGCAGACAAGGCAACTGCTCGTATTTCTGTTGTTTTCTGGAATAATGTGTTTCTATTGAGATGAAAGGGGGAGGAAATTATCCATCAGGACTATGACCTAGTCACAGAACATGTACTTACATTGCTTAGACTGATATATATTGAAAACTTTTAGGGGACAGAAAATATCCTTCTGTCAGCTGTTTGTGCAGCACATCACAGGTGGGGTTCCTATCCAATATAGCAACATAAGCAATCAGATCAGTAAAAAAGTAGCAGAGAAAGGTAAGAGAACCTATATCCAGAGGAAATTTAAATGATGTAGGGAATTTTAAGCAATTAAAAATAATTCCTCTGTGTACTGCTTTCACCCAAAATGTACGTGTATCTGTGTACCACTTTATCTTTGTCTGGCTCATAATTGTTTCTCTGTCACTGTTGTGATGATGTTGTTCTTGAAGCCTGATCATCCTGCTGTGTCAGGCAAGATCCCATCCCATAAAAAAAATAAACCTACTCTTCTTGGGAATGTGCACAAGCCTGAGCAATTAACATTTGGTTTTGGCGAGCCTTTGTGTGAGTTAAAACTGGTTTCTGGAACATTCGTTCAGGAAGGATCTCTGAGCACTGAATTTACTTTAAGTAAACTGGGTGAATCTGTTTCTGTCTGTATCTATCTGTATCTTCTTCGCTAGTGGATATTTAT
Source organism: Todiramphus chloris collaris (assembly GCA_025345505.1). Classification (NCBI taxonomy): domain Eukaryota; kingdom Metazoa; phylum Chordata; class Aves; order Coraciiformes; family Alcedinidae; genus Todiramphus; species Todiramphus chloris. The sequence goes on from JANVCC010000021.1 coordinate 1,482,330, forward strand.
GAAATCAAAAACATCCGTTTTCCTGTAGTGTAAAAAGTGGTGTGAGCAAGAACATGCAGTTTCTGGTACTGGAACTACCAGTATGGTATCTGGACAATGCAAAATAAAAATACATTCCTTAAGAAGTCAGAAGGCAATTAGTAAGTTGAGTGCAAATTTGCCAGATGCATATTTTATGGGTTGGGTTTTTTTTTAATAATTCTGACATATTAATCACTTTTAAGTGCATGTGTTCCGTATGGCTGGCATTTAAAGCTAGTTATACAACATAGTAGTTATGGTCCTGGTACCACTCTCCCTCTTGTATCAGCTTCCTTTAAGTGGATTCTGCTGCAGGATCTTAAATGAGACGTAGATCAGCATAGGGGAATGTACTAAAGCTTGGGATAGAAACTTCCTAGCAGCAGTGCCCAAGTGTGCTTGCTAGGGTTACTTTGAGCACAGTTACCAGCTGACTCAAGAGCAAGATCGTTTGATTGTGCAATGAGTGTGGCTTTGTAAAGCTGATCCCTGCTAAGACCTTGTTCATCAACGATTGCAGGTTTTAGACATAAGTTTTCTCTTCTAAGACCCTATGCTAGTCCTAGTTTTATATGCTTAACTAGAGCTTTATATGCTAGAGTTTTATGTGCTTACAGCAGGTAGTAGTCATCATATTGAGGAGACATTCATCTCCATTCCCCCACCAGGGTGTCCTGGTGGGCAGCAGGGTGACCATGAGCCAGCAATGTGCCCTTCTGGCCAAGAAGGCCGATGGCATCCTGGAGTGTATTAGAATGGGTGTGGTTAGTAGGTCAAGAGAGGTTCTCCTCCCCCTCTACTCTCCTGGTGAGGCCACATCTGGAATATTGGGTCCAGTTCTGGGCCCCTCAGTTCAAGAAGGACAGGGAACTGCTGGAGAGAGTCCAGCGCAGAGACACAGAGATGGTGGAGGGAGTGGAACATCTCCCTGCTGAGGAAAGGCTGAGGGAGCTGGGGCTCTGGAGCTTGGAGAAGAGGAGCCTGAGGGGTGACCTCCTTCATGGTCATAAAGATGGAAAGGGTGAGTGTCAGGAGGATGGAGCCAGGCTCTGCTCAGGGACGTCCAGTGACAAGACAAGGGCCAATGGGTGCAAGCTGGAACAGAGGAGGTTCCATGGAAACAAAAGGAGAAACCTTTTCACAGTGAGGTGACAGAACTGGACCAGGCTGCCCAAGGAGGTTGTGGAGTCTCCTTCTCTGGAGACTTTCCAAACCCACCTGGACGCATTCCCATGTGACCTGCTCTAGGTGGTCCTGCTCTGGCAGGGGAGTTGAACTAGATGATCTTTCAAGGTCCCTTCCAACCCTTATCATTCTGTGATTCTGTGAGAATTAATAGCCCTGTATCTAGCACCTTGCTTGAGGGTCTAGGAGGGCACTTGGCAAATGTTGATTGCAGAGGAGACATCCCCCTAAACTGCAGAGCATCTGAGGAGTTGTTGTTTGTAAGCTATTCCTTCCTCCTTGGACATGTGCACAGAGGAGCCAAAGCATCTCCCAGCAGGCAACTGGAGGAAGGTTGACATTATTCTCCTCCTGTGATGCAGTATTTGATACATGGAAGCCCGTGGAACTACCATAAGGGTATTCAGAGGACACCCAGCATGAGACATGATCATGCCACAGATAAGGCTGGGAAGGACAAAGATCAGCTGTGTGCCTTTATCACTGACCACTTGTAGGAACACAAGTGAGAAGATAGGCTGACTAACAGATCCTTGACCTTTGTTTTCTCCTAGCTCATCCACTGCCTTTGTGCTCATACAACTGTCTCTCCCTGTGGAAAGAAATCATAATATTTCCTCGCAAAAGCACTTTCTCAATCAGAGAAGAGTGGCCTCTGTTGTCCTATGAGACAGTTGTAATAGTCTTAATACCTTCCTTTGGATATTATGTGGTTGTCCATCTGAAAGAGGCTGTGTGATAAGGATAAGTGATCTTTCCTTCCTTTTCTGGGAGATTGGATGGGGCATTCATAATAACAGCAGGGTTTTGGGTTTTTTTTTAGTCTGAAAGTGGTGAGAAAAGGCACCTAGCTACTTCCCTCCTCTTGAAATGTTGCTCCTACATTTTCAAGTAGTTTACCAGATTAGAGGACTGTAATTTCCAGAAGGTTAAGGGATTAAAGAGAAAGCTTCAAAATGGAGAAAACACATGGACAAGACCTTAACATTGAGAGCTCCCTCCAGCTTTTAGAGATGGATTTAAGGCATTTCTTCTCTTGTATTATTAGCAAAAATTATCATCAGAATATTATTTGTTTAGGAACTAAGTGTGTACAAGGTCCATCTCTTCTTTATATCAGGAAAAGATCAGTAAGGAAAGGACCTCGTCATGCCCAGAAGATAATTTAAATATGAAATTCATATGAAGCCATTATAGAGAAAATGATGCATAACAATGTACATATTCTTGACGAAGGCTGTGATTCAGCAAAACACTGAAATACACTGAAGCTTAAGCGTGAGCATATGGTTGTATCCATCTAAAAGTTAGTACAAATACATAAATCCACTGATTTATAAATGAAGTGCTAATGCTGTGTGACGTTGTACCTACAATTGTTTTCTTCTGCACGCATGTTGTTGACGCTTCTGATACCAAAGAGCTTGATCAAAAATGCAGTAATTCATCAGTAGTGAAACGTTTTGCAAATTCACCCTTAGCGTGCTGAATTACCTGCATTGGAAATAGAAAAGCAAAAAAATGTTGTTGTTTGGGGTCAAAATTTAAAATTCAATACTGCGCTTCATTACAAGTTCCTCTTTAAATTTGAGAACCAGAGAAGTATACTCGACTTTGCAACAAAAGCATTTTGCTGGACTTTAAATGTTTTTTCAGCATTTCTTTTTTTTTTTTCCCCTAGAGCTGCCACAAAACCAAGGAATGTGTTTTTCACACGGCTCTTATCATTTTGACATCCATGGCAGGCTTTTTTCACTTCACATTTTTTGATATAGAGATACTTTTTAATTGTGGGTAGCCACAAAAAATACATAAGGTTTTAATGCATTGGGATGAAAAAAAAGAAGAAGGAACTCAAAGAACAATTCCTGAGATTTATGGAGTTGTGGTACTACTTGCATACTTTCCCAAGCAATATAGATACATAAATCCAAAGACACCTTGATTACAATTATAGCTATTTCCAAAAAAAATAGATGAAAATCACCTGCTTGTGTAAGATTTGCATATGTGGGTGCGTCCACTGAACCCCAAAGGGACTGGATGCATAAGGGTAAGTCACAGAGAATTGTTCCATCGCAGTTGGTGTAACCATTTGTATTAAGCTGCTGCTCAACGGAAAACTATGGACCAGCTTCTCAGTTATTGTCAGTTCTTCTTCAGAGAGTCCTCACTAGGAAAAATAAACAGCAACAAAACCTGGATGACTGGCTGTGCGGTTTACTCTGTTTGCCGTTTGTATTTCAGAATCACAACCACTGCAGCTTGTATGATGGACTTGAGAAGATACCCGTTAGATGAACAAAACTGTACTCTGGAAATAGAAAGCTGTACGTACATACGGAAACGGATGTAAAACCTTGTTCAGATGCAGGGTGGTGTTCCTTCTGTAGAACTGTGTAATGTTTACACCAGTGTCTGTAAACACTATGTGAATTATGTAGTTATCATCCTTTGGGTTTTTTGTTTGTTTGTTTATTTGACTTTAAAAAGAATAAATATATATATATATATATATATATGGGGCTATCCATTTCTAGATGGATAGATAAATCTTAGAAAAACAAGTTTAGAACAGAACAAAGTCATTTATTGCTCCAGCCTGACTTAGGAGAGGCAACAACTGGATGCTCATCACAAGGGAATGAATGGTCATATTTTAATCAGATTCATTTTCAAGAGAGCAAACTCTGTGATATCCTTTGCTTTCAGTGTACTTTATCATGCATGGATGGTCTTGCCACAGGAACCTGCCCTGGGCTTTCCAATCAGCCCCATTTGTGATCTGCAGTTGTGATCTGCACAGAACCACATTCTCTCTTTCACGAAGTCATGTCAGGATTTCGATATTTGGATGTATTTTTGCTCAAGAATTCCTGCTCCATTTCTGCTACCGACTGAAAACTGTGGTCCATAGACAGAAAATACCAGTATATATTCTATATTCAACTCTAATCTTCTACTACAGAAGCTAATGGAAATGGTGCATGCAACTCACAGTCTTTGGTGTGAGTGGAAAAGATGTGCCCTGATTATGTTTGTCTGTATTCATTGAAAAATCCACCTTCTTCTTGTGGTTATCACTGTAAATACACACTTGGTTTCGACGCTAAATGCGTGTGGTGTCTTAAATCATGCTGATCTGCAATTTTGCAGGTTATTGGGTAGCATTTTCTGTCTTATTTAGGCCATTAATCCCTGTGTGAATTTTATGAGAGTGGTACCAGAAAATGAAAATAAGTGAGTAAATAAATAAATGAATGAAAAATTTAAAAATAAAATAAATAAATAAATATTAAAAACCCAACGACTATGAAAAACACACACTCAAAAAAAACCCCACCAAAGTATTTTGTCTCAAATTCCAGGGCAGACTTTAATGGCACATCTCTTCAAGAGACCTTCTCACAGGTATACAGAATAGAATACCACCCACCACTTCTCCAGCTGTTTGGATTCTTTTTGCTGTCACAAAGGGCAGACAGTGTTGTAGTGTGCTTGAAGCTCCGTTTGAGTCTGCTGTTATTAGTGACTCTTCTGCTTTGCCTGCAGATGGCTACACAACTGACGACATCGAGTTCTACTGGAGAGGTGGAGATAACGCTGTCACTGGCGTGGAGAGGATTGAGCTCCCTCAGTTCTCCATCGTGGAATATAGACTGGTGTCAAAGAATGTTGTCTTTGCCACAGGCAAGTACTGTCATTTGCCCGTTAGTGTTTAATTTCCTCGTGTATGACAATTACTGGTTCATTAATCAGAATTAATCACTGTTAGTCATAATTACATATAGTCAGTGTTGTGGTTTTGGCTGAAGACATTATTACTAGATAACACCTGGAGGTAGCAGCCCATGAAGTATGATTCCTTGTTTGTTTTTATTTTTCTTGTTTGTGTATGTGTGATCATTTACCAGACACCTAAATAACTGTGATCTAAACAAAGTCATTCGCCCCCTGAATCATGAGTTTAAATGTAGTCTACAGGGTTTACTGGTCATGCGTAAGTATGTTTTGGCACAGAACATCAAAAAGCCACCATTTTTGTGAAGACCTCACTGCAACTTTGCAGCGTATGGTTGTTTTGGTTTTTTTTTCTTGTTGCACAGTGAATGCAATGCCTTTTGTATCTTGATTTGCACTATTGGCTATATAGTAGTCATATATAGCCAGTGCATTTGTCATCATCATTAAGACGATAAACTTAAATCCCTGGTTTTCCTCCTCATTTCCTTGGACACGTAATAAAAACTACTGGTAATTCACAGCATTACATTCTTCAAGTGACAAAGCACAGTGTTGATTTACATGTTTAATGTTAGACACCAGCATAGGAAAATATTGTTACAAGAGACAAGACCAAAGCAATACAGAAAGCCATGAGGAAGTGTGGGCCACTATGTGGGACCTCCAGATTTTCAGTGTGCTCTTCAGTCTGTCCCAGAGCTCTGTTAGGATTGTAAGCATCACTTTGTCCACTCGTTGGACACAGCATCTGCTTCAAAATACACAGAAACACAAGCTGCATTTCAGAACAATATTGCTGAGATTGAAATTAATATGGGGGGGGGGGGGGGGGGAGTTGCCACCTGCTGCTGTTCTTGTTTATCAGTGTCATCAGAAGTTTTTTTTTTCTATAGAGAAACAGATGCTCTAATCCAACATCCTTCCGTTCTGCAGCTGATATCACCCTTGGCAGCACCTTTACAGGACTGGATATACTTTTGTAGGATGGCTGTTTTGGACAACAACAAAAATATAGAGACTTTATTAGGGAAGTTTCTATGACAGTCCAAAGCCACCTTTTAGTTCAGTATGAAACATCTCTGTAAAGGCATGATTTAGTAATTTAGGGATGAGAGAGATTTATTAAATTCAGAAAAAAAAAGGGAAATCCAAAGGTCTGTGAGACAAATAAGAGAGAGAATGAAAACTAAGAGTAGACATTTATATGACTGACCAGATTTTCAGAATCGTAACAGTTCTTTCAAAAAAAAAAAACTTGCAGAAGGAGTAAAAAAGTCTCATGCTTCAGGGTTTTAGACAGCTTGACATTAGGGAGTAGGATGAGGCAGTCACAGAGGAAGATCACAGAGAAAGTCACAAAGAAAGATTACTCCACATTTCTTGTACTGTTTTCTGAAGCATGTAAATTTTGTCAATGATGAGGGCACAATACTGAATTTACTGTTATTTTGGTATGGGACGTTAAGAAAATGTTTGATTAATTATGCAATTTTATGACACTTTGCAGGGGAAACATGGCTTTTGTTTCTCAAAAGCACATATTTAATTCTAAATCTGAAGCATTCTACTAGATCTGATGGATAATGTCAGCACCCACTTTTCAAATTTCTTCTCAAGGCCCTACTTTCTTACAGCCCTACTAATTAGGGCCAGTTTCTGCATTTTTGCTGAAAATAAGTCAGACACTTTCTCATTTCTTCTTGGCTTTGAGGTTATTGAAGTCTCAAGGGAAGATATTAGTCCTTTGAGCGCAGTATCTCAGTGAACATTTCAGAGATTTCAGTCCTAGCGTGCTTTGATTGTATAAAACCAAAAGACGACTTCAGAGTCATGTCATAAACAGCTTTTGGAGTAGTTACTTCTCCCATCCTCTATGAGGAACAGTGTTGTATAATCTTGTGTAACTTATGCAAATGGAAAAATCCATTCGCATAGTTACTACTGCGAAGCAAGAGTGAAAAAAAAAAAAGCCATAGATAATGACAGGAAGCTGTGTGGGGCTGCAAGAATACTGGAGGAACTGCACGCATGTTGAAGCATAGCAATGGAGTTAAAAATTATCTTGCCAAATTAGCGAAATAGGTCTGAAAAAATTCTAAAAGTCAGTATGGAATCACAGAATCATTAAGGTTGGAAACGACCTTCAAGATCATCAAGTCCAACCATCTACTAAATATTATCACGACCACTAAACCATGTCCTGAAGTGCCACATCTATATGATTTTTAAACACCTTCAGGGATGGTGATTCCACCACCTCCATATCACCCACCAGTCCTTCTCTGTTAGTAAACAGCAGGCCTAGTGAGGCATCTCCCCTGGTGGGCTCACTTACCAGCTGAGTCAGGAAATTCTCTTCCACATACTCCAGGAACATCCTGGACTGTAACCTCTATGCTGTGTTGTATTTCCAGCAAACATCTGGTAAGTTGAACCCCCAACAAGAATGAGGGCTGATGATTTTGATACTTCTGCCAGCCACCTGTAGAACACTTCATCAACCACTTCATCCTGGTTGGGTGGTCTATAACAAACTCCCAACAGGATATCTGCTCTGCTGGGCTTCCCCCTTATCCTTAGCATAAGCACTCAACTTTGCCATCACCATCCTCAATCTCTATGCAATCAAAACGCTCCTTAACATACGGAGCTACCCCACTCCCTCTCCTTTCCTGCCTATCCATTCTGAAGAGCTTGTAGCCACCCATTGCCACACTCCAGTCATGAGAGTCATCCCACTAGCCCAGAGACATCAGCATTTTCTATGAGATGGGAGGAAGAGTAACGAATCTGATCCCTGAAAAGCAACACTGTTCTTCAGGAAAAAAAAAAACAAAAGCAACATAACAATAAATTTTGATGGAATGTTAACAACTAGAATTTCCTGGTAATTAATCTCTAGATGTACTGAGCCTTAATTGATGAATCATTTTCCAAGCATAATCAAGCAAGTAACAATGTAATTCTCAAGCTCACCAAGAAATCCAGTTTTGTTAAATAAATTACACATGATGGTTCCTTTTTAGATAAAGATCTGGGCTTACAGTCTTTGTTCCATGCTGATTAGGACCTATCCTTTTCACTGAGCTTTAGCTATCCAGGAAACAAAAAAAAAAGAGGGGGAAATAATTAAGGTAAAAAAGGAATGTTTCTTCTTTTAATTCTTCTATTTATTTTCCCCCACAAATTGCTGTGGTCTGTTTGCTGGATGTGAGTTGTTATAGCAAAGATAGCAGGCTGGAGCCAAGAGAGGATCTGTGAAGGCATAAAAGCAATACGTGTGAAAGCAATCCAAGCTTTTGTAGTCTCAGGGAGAGCTGCCTAAAGGAGAAGTCTGGCTGCGTAGTATGAAGAAACAAGGCTACCAATTCATGTTTCAATTTCAACCTGAACTATACAAAGGCCAAATTATTCTGCAATTACCTGAGATCCAGACCTACCAATAAAATCAGAGCTTGAAAACTAACCACAAAACAGGGTGATGTTCTATTTACCTCTATGAAACTGAGTAATGTATCAACCCAAGTAAGAAGCTGTAACGCCAGCAAGACTTTTGGTTAGATTGCTCCAAAGCCACAGATGCTCAAAACCTACCCTGAGACTTGCAGGGCTGGGATTCATCTCACTCTCATTTAAGGTGAATATAATTTCAGTGTCTCCATGTGAACTGGATGTCTTAGTTGATGGGAACTAGTCAATGCAGTCAATGGAGTCTAGAAGGAAATTCAATCCACCAGTAGGAGTCTATTGCAGGAAGAGGTGGATAATTCACTAGGTTTCATTTACTAGGTTGACTAGATGAGCTGACTCTCCTGTTAATGTAAGCAGAGCTTAGGCACCTACCTCACGTGGATGCAGGTCAAGTGGGTCACTTAGTCAACTGCTATTGGAGATGACATCAGGATTCCATTACTGAATATTACCGACATGTGACATGAATATTACCAATGTGACTTCTCTCCACTGTGGACACAAACTTCCTCCATCCACAACACTTGCCCTGCTTTATCAATAGCAAAGTGCATTCCCCTTTCTTTGAGGCTCCCCACTGTGTCCAGGGTGCTTGGCACTGGAGCAGCCCAAGAAGAGGCTTTGTTTCAATAATTCAGTTCCAATGAAACTTCCTCAATGAATGCTTCAGTCTTTTTATCAAAGAATCAGCATTTCATAGGATTTTTTTTTCCAGTCATTGCCTCTAGCAATGATATTCCACAGACAGCCAGACCTGAACAGGACTTTTGGAAAGGATGAGAGACTTTGTAGAGAATCCTTTGCATGGATGGTTGCATTATATGAAATACTTTTCTCCAACCAAGCTTTATAAAGATTTGTCTGATGCACTACTTTTATTGCAGAAAGGTGATCAGGTCTGCTACATTTTTTATGTATTTCATGATGGCAGGGTATGCTCCTGTTTTATTTACATAGTTCGCAGACACAAGGAAACCATTTCATAAGAACTTCAATGAACAACTTGAGCTTTGCTAACAAAAAAGCAGGCATGATTTCAAAAAGAGAATTTGTCTTTTGAAATGAAACGTCTTTCAATGGAAAATGAAGACGTTAAGCAAGATGAAGTCTAAATGCTTCTTTCCTGAAAATTATGTTTACTGCTTTAGACAGCAGAAAGCCTTGGTCTGATTTTTCACGATGAAATAAATTCTTCTGACTCCACCTCAGTTCTTCTATTGATGAAACTAGAAGTCATGTCAACCTGGAAATATATTACTACCGATTGAAGTAATCACAGCAGCCAAATATATCTACAAGATATTTCTTTTTTCAGTGATAGTTTTCCTGAGATTGTTTGTTAAAACCATTAAGGATAGTTGCATAAAGTCTGAGACTCTCAACATGCTTCTGCTGCCTGAGAAAGGTGTAACTTTTTTTCTGTCACATGACTCAAAGTATACCGAACTCTCAGGAAGGTGATGAAGAGAAATCTGCAGTTTTCTATTCCTTTTTTTTTGTCTTCTGTCTCAGAAAATCCATTATTCTTGTGCTTTATGGGGAAATATAATTTTCTACATTCATATGCAAACATATGGCCACAATTAAAAGGAAAGTTTGTAAATTTTTATTTGTTTCCAGATGTAATCTTTCATATCTCGCACGTATTTGGATTAGAATGGGTGGGATGTGATCTTATATCTAGCTGGGCCCTAGGTATGTTCAGAAATGTTTTTAGGATGTTGACTATAACAAAAGCTTTTAGATGAGCTATTAGAAATATGATATCTAAGACTAGCAATGCAAACAAAAACCATGGAGCTAATTTGTGGGTGACTAACTTTTCCTTGTGCAGCTGTACTCGCTTTAATTCTCTGCATTTGGTAAAAGAACACAATTATTTTAACTGCTTGAGATTTCTAAATATATTAAATATATTCAGTAATATTAACACCAATTTTGAAATTCAACAATTTAAGGTTAAACAATAAAATACTTTGTTTGAAACATTGACATTCAAGTTATTCATTTTTTTCATTACTTAATTGCTCAGCTGTTACAGTTCATGAATCCTATATATATATATTGTGTATATATATACATACACTTCTAAAATCATCTCTTTTTTGCTTAAAACTCTGTCCAGCTCTAATTGATGTCAGTGGATCTGCTTTGAAGGCATTTTTCCTCACTGGCATTCATTACAATTTCTTTTTGACACCACAGATAGCACGTTTCTCATCGTTCAGATCTAATTAAGAAGGGCCATCTCATAAACAACTTTTCTATGTAACTACAAAATCTACCATCTTCTGAATATAAGTACTACACATAAAACTGTGTATTTGGATAAACATTTTACCTGGAGACCTAAACATCTGCTTTTAAAAAATTACTGGTGCTCACCCACCTGTTCAATAATCTAGAATAATTTACTCTCTGTCTTTTCTTCCCAAATAGAAATTACTTGGATATCACTATATTCACTGCAAGGTTTCTTTTAATACCAAGAGTTGTTTACCCTACTGTTCTGCAGATGTCATACTACCCTATAAAATATGCATGCTTTAGATTCTGCACCAACTGAAGACAACTATCTGCAAGTGTCTTTTCTTCAGTATAAATAACTGTGGTTTTACCTCCCTTTCCTCAGGTGCCTACCCAAGACTCTCACTGAGCTTCAGGTTGAAGAGAAATATTGGATACTTTATTCTTCAAACCTACATGCCCTCCATACTGATTACCATTTTATCATGGGTGTCATTCTGGATCAATTATGATGCATCGGCAGCAAGAGTTGCCCTAGGTATGTGCTAAGAATGAAGGGGACATGAAAATCTCAGGCAGAATGTAGCCTTTGGAGGTTGTTAAAGACTGTACCATGATGTCAGTGTTTTGATATTCCAAAACCATTTATGTCAAAAGTCTCGTCATCCACTATTTTCTTTTAGTTCTTTAGTTTTCTTCTGCCTGCATTTTAGTGACAACTTAGAAGCCGATGGTATAATTATGGAATCAGAGGAAATAATAATGGAGGGGACTTCCTAGAATGGCTTGCCTCTTTTACCAAGTTAGACTTATTCTACAAATCAGTGTTTTCAACCATCTGTGATTTACAATTCCCATAAAATTTCCAGCAGAGATATAGACCCCACAGTTTATTGTGAATTCAAGCAGACCGACAATAAATTTGCTTTTCTTACCAGCTTTTCAAAACAGTGCTCTGTAATATATTTTCTGGTGCTATGTCCATCTTTAGGTAAATAAATGAAGGTTTGACATACCTTATAGGTTTTTTTCTAGGTATTTTAGTACTGCCCAGATGATCACTATAAAAATGCTGCTTTCTCTCTTTGGCTTTTTCTTTCCACAAATGCACAAACCTGTCTGCCTCTCACTGCTCGTCTCACTTTTTTCTATGTAGAAATTAGACTACTGCTCTAAACTACTCATCTCAAATGCCTTGCCTATATTATCCTTTCCTATAACAAGTGTCTGAAATAGGTGGGATGAGAGGAATCTTTCACCACCTATACGAACACTCTGCCTTAAATGTGCATGCGGTTTTATGTATCCAGACCCCTCACTAGTTTTGTTACTGCTTAAAAACATCGTTGTGTTGAGCAGCACAGAGACCACACCTTCCACGCGCTAAGATAACAGCTTCCGTGTGCTGAGACCACACCTCCCATCAATCTACGTTAACTCACGGCAGCAGTGCCAGGCCCCCTTCTTACCTGTTCCCCTGGTCGTATGAAGGAAATACTGTAACAGAATAATAATGCATCAAGCTCTAAGTCTAATTTCATTTGCAGTGATTGTGAGATATCCTTCAAAATTTTCTAAGCTTCTTCACACTGACAAGGCAGATTTGCCAAAAAGGAAAATAAAATGGAAACGTGTTATGCTTGGAGTTTTAAGATATATGGTTTTTTGGTTTTTTTTTCTTCCTTTGTGTAGGAATTACAACTGTGCTGACAATGACAACAATCAACACTCATCTGCGAGAGACTTTGCCTAAAATTCCGTATGTTAAAGCCATTGACATGTATCTCATGGGCTGCTTTGTATTTGTCTTCTTGGCCTTACTTGAATACGCCTTTGTCAACTACATTTTCTTTGGAAAAGGCCCTCAAAGGCAGAAGAAACTTGCAGAAAAAACAGCAAAGTCAAACAACGATCGCTCAAAGTTTGAAGCCAACAGGGTAGGATTCTTTTAATCTATATATAGTCTCTCTTTTCTTTTATTACAAAAAAAATAATGGTATGAAATAAACAAAAAAAAAAAAAAAGCTTGCATAAAAACATCACCTCATCACCAACCACATCTTCTTTTTGTGGACAGACTTTGACATTTTTATATTCAAGAACCTACATAGAAGAATATATTTAGGCATACAGAAACCGAAGTGAGTATGATCTGTGTGACAGGTAACTGTAAGAAGAAAAAAAACAATGGGAGAGCAGCTAGCTTGAAAATAAAGGCTGAGATCTACAAAGGCATTTATTTGTCTAAATCAAATATAATTTAACTGTGATGTAGTTTTCTTAAGACTGGTTTGTTTGTTTTTTCTATCAGCTATAATTTAGAAAAGTTCACAATGACAAAACTACTACCTGCCTATTAAAGACCAGTATCATAAAAGTAATTTCAAGCTGTATTTTTGATCCTACTGATTCTGTCTGCTATAGTAAATGTAATCCAGACCTCGACCTAATTATCGATACTCATATAAGTGAAGTAATTTTTGAAACAATAAACCAGGTTTTTCCCACTGTATCATGAAATCAAATTCTCATCACAGTTGCCAGCACTGCTTAGGACTAAGCTAGCAGCAAGAATGAATTCCATTTCCTGGGGGAAGGGAAAAAAAAAAAAAAAAAAGTAGTTACAACAATAAAAAAAAAAAAGCAGATGGAAAGAGTGTCACAACTCAAAGTAATGGAGATAATTTTATCTGCAAGCAGGTAATGCAGCTCTATGCATTAAGGTTCAGTTATCCCAATGGAAACCATCTGGTGAGTCTCATCCATTTAAATGATTTACATAATTCAGTACAAGTCTTGTCAATGGGCCAAATAGTACCCCACACCTGACTGTTCTTCTGTCTTGAGACTGATAGGTCTTTATTGTCAAAAGAAGCATAAGCACCTTAATGGATGAAAATGAGGAGTTTTCATACCCAGTTCATGCCATTTTTATATCCCAGATCTGATCATATCATATATCATTTTAATTTTTTTTTTTTTTAATCAGTTTTGAATTACAACCTTTTCTTTCCCAGCCATCCTAAGCAAATCGTATAATCATAGAATGTCCCAGGTTGGAAGGGATGTCCAAAGGCCATCTAGCCCAACTCCCCTGCAGTGAGCAGGGACATCCTCAACTGCTCAGAGCCCCATCCAGCCTGACCTTGAATGTCTCCAGGGATGGGGCCTCCACCACCTCCCCGGGTAACCCATTCCACCATCCTCAGAGTAAAGAACTTCTTCCTAATTTCCAATCTAAGTCTACCCTTCTGCAGTTTAAAACCATTTCCCCTCATCCCTTGTAAATGTCAGGGATTGTTCTGACTCTTCTGCTGGTTTAATATCAGTCATGAAGGAATGAAATTAGGATACAAATTCAGCACACCAGAGCTGAAAGAAGAGGGTGTTACCTTGCCCCTTGGAGTCTCAGCTGTGATAGGGAACTCTGAATGCTTTGTAGAAACACATGTACTCATACTAACTGTGAGTATTTGCTGTTCAAATGACATAGGATAAATAATGAGGTATGGTCCCATTCTGTGTAGAAAACATATACTCTCCACGACTTAGCTGGTGAAGTCAACAGTCATTGCAGTTACTGGATTCAGTGCCTTCAAGAGAAGCAGTCTCAGCATCCAACAGGATGAGACAGAAACTTTAGGTAGTGCTGAGAAGAAGTCTTCCTTTGAAACAAAGCATAGACAGAAGATGCAGATTCAGTGGGTTTCTGGTTTGAGAATCTGGCAAACACCAAGCAGAGAGAATTGCTGAGAGAGAAAAGAGGTCACATTGATTTCAGGAGGAGAAGCTCAGTGAAAATCCATCTAGAGGATCTACTTTAGACAAAGTTTACCAGGGCTTCCAGAAGCGAGAAAATATTTTCCATGGTTCTGGATGATGCCCACCATGTACCATGCCCTGCAGACACCCATGGATGTAACAGGACAGGTGGTCATGCCAGAGTTTTTAACATATTTACTGTGGAAGACAACACAGTCTGAAAGCTCTGAAACCTTGGCTTTCACCCCATCAGGGATAGTGAAGAGGCTTTAACTTCCAGCCCCTCCTTTGGTGGCTCTTTGGGATCACTGAATCTCATGGAAATAACAACTGCTTGGCATTTACTTGCTTCATGCTCTAGAGTTGGGACTCGGAGCCTGAGAGAGTCTCGCAAACTGGAGGGCATCCTGCACCGTAAGGAAGGCTCAGAACCATAGATGCAAACTGCTTGGTTCAAGTTCAATGACATTACTGGTTTTGTCATTTCAGTGAGGCTTTAGGCTTCCGTGGAATGTATTTCCATCTGGAGAGGGAAGGTTTTGATCCTGGGAAATATGTAAAATCTTATGTGATTCAGGTTTGAGTGGCATTTATAAAGGAGAGAATGCCTATAACCTTTAGACAAGAAGGACATGGACCTGATGGAGTGGGTCCTCAGGAGGCCACAGAGATGCTCAGAGGGCTGGAGCCCCTCTCCTGTGAGGACAGGCTGAGGGAGTTGGGCTTGTGCAGGCTGGAGACGAAAAGGCTCTGGGGAGACCTTTGTGCAGGTTTCCTGTGTCTGAAGGGGCCTACAGGAAAGCTGGGGAGGGACTTTTTGTAAGGGCATGTGGTGATAGGGCAAGGGTCAATGGATTTACCCTAGAGCAGGGTAGGTTTAGATTGGACATTAGAAGAGGTTCTTTACTCTGAGGGTGGTGGAACACAGGAACAGGTTGCCCAGGGAGGTGGTAGAGGCTCCATCCCTGGAGACACTCAAGGTCAGGCTGGATGGGGCTCTGAGTGACCTGCTTTAGCTTCAGATATCCCTTCTCAGTTCAGGGGGGTAAACTAGATGACCCGTAGAAGGCAACACAAACCATTCTGATTATATGATTCTGTGATTCTGTGATTCTGTGATTCTTTGATTCTATGATTCTATGATTCTGTGATTCTGTGATTCTATGATTCTATGTTTCTGTGATTCTATGATTCTATGTTTCTGTGATTCTATGATTCTATGATTCTATGATTCTACATTTCTGTGATTCTATGATTCTATGATTCTATGTTTCTGTGATTCTATGTTTCTATGATTCTACGATTCTATGACCCGCAGTGGAGGTTACGGGTTTGCAAAGCCATCTCCGTGCTGATGCTGCTTGCGATGGAAGTGCCTCTCCCAGAATCAAGCATTTAGGCATATCTCTCTGACTTGTTCCTGAGGCTTACTGGTTTGAAGGCGGGCTCCAGCAGCTGCTGCTGAGATGCTTCTTGGCTTCGTTTCTCCCATTATGGATTTCTGGCCAGTTCTGCCCTTGTGTTAAAGCCAATGAGCCCAATAGCTCTAGGAGTAAGGGAAAGAAGAGCCCTCACAGCATGGAAATGACACAGACAGTGTCCTCACATTGTAGAGGTGACACTGCTCTTCTCAGTGATGTTCAGTGACAGGACAAGGGGCAACTGGTGCAAGATTGGACGTGTTGCTATGTGAGCTGACCTAGGTGATCCTGCTCTGGCAGGGGCTTGGACTAGATGATCTTTCTAGGTCCTTTCCATCCCTACCACTCTGTGACTGTGTGATTCTGTGAAAGAAAAGCAGTGGGGAGAGGAAAACTCTGCCCTGTATACTCCCCTGTAGCATTGCTGAAGGTGGCATGATGACTGAGGCACGTCTGACTAAACGGGATCTCTGGAAATGGTTTCAGAAGATTCAGAGCTAGTGATGAGATGAAGCCAATGACTCATCTGTGGCTCAGCAGCTGACTACAAAGAAAATGTCACACTTCACCATCTCTTCTTTTGACTTCTTCTACACCATGTTTTATTTCAGATTTTGCACAGTAAATAATAACTCCTCACTGAACTTTTTCAGCCTGTCCCAGTAAACCATAGTTACTGGAGACAAACATGCAATGCTCCTTCTTTGTGGATACCACTTTTGGATTGAAAACTCTCTTTTGAAAACCTTGATGCACTGCTTCATATACAGAGACAAGCTCTAGGCTAAAGGAATGACTGAGTCTTGGTTTTTCCTAAAATATTCCTTCTGTAAGTGGTACTGGTACCTAAATTAAGGACCCATCTTTGTGGAAAACCTGTTAAAAAAGGACAGGTGGCCTCTAAAAATGTTTACCCTCGAAAACTGATCACTGTTGTTAAGGATCAATTCTTTTTCTCCTGTTTGCATTGACAGATTCAGGTTTCATTTGTAGCTCTCCGTGCACTTTCAGTTTTGCTACATAAATTGTTTCTTTTAAATAAAGCTCAGATGCAGCCTAATTTACAACTAAATCAGCATGAGAGAGCTCTGAGGCAATCCTGTTCTCACTTGTTGTTCGCTCTCGTGGTAGAAGCCACTGGCATAATCAGCTGGTGAGCATGTGTTTTGGACATTGCTCCTTCTGGGCCAATCCACAGAGGTTATGATTTGTTACAGTCCCCTGCTAAAAATACTGCTTTCTGAGTTCAAGCTGTGGCAGTTTATGTATCCAGTTTGGTGGGACCAAAAGTTCAGCCCCAGGGTATCAATCACGAGGGTAACTATCACACAAGCTCATTCAAGCATCAACCCCCCCCCCCATGGCTGTTCGACATGTGGGAAGAGCTTCCTTTGAATAAAAATAATTCATAACCCTTTGTAAAAAGGCCCTCTCATCAGGCAGTCCCTGCATGTTTTTTTTAGCTCCGGAGATTCCTGGCTCCAACCCCCGCTGTCGGCCAAGGCAGCAGCTTCCCACCAGGCGTTGCTGAGAATAGAGTCTCAGGCCACTTAGATCTACTTAGTGCTTTTAAAGGGTTGTTAATTGTAGCAGCCCTGCTCACAAGTGGGATTTTATTCTGAGAATGAATCTCTTGGCTGCTGAGGCAGAATTATCACTCAGTTTAAATCAGGAAATATGAGAATAGCAAAGCTGGCAGTGTTCTCCTGTGCATCTTCATCTTCCCTGGGTACTTTTTTCAGTGCAGCTTTGAACAGCAGGATATTTCTGAAGCATGAGTGTGATGAGTAGGTGCCAAGTTCTGAAAAATATCTGTCAAGGGTGATAAGCACAGTTCTGGTGGGAAGAAGTCTCATCTTGTAGCACTTACGATGGTGACCTTCAGTGTGCGCTGGGAGACTCATCCCTGTACTAATTTTATTCTGTAGCCACTTTGTACAAGTATGAATGGTGCAGATCCAGAGACACTAAGAAGAATTGTATATGCAATCCATAGTACAGCCCAGAGACTGAAAGAATCGTAGAATCGTAGAATCATTAGGGTTGGAAAAGCCCCTTGGGATCATCAAGTCCAACCATTCACCCTACTCTACAAAGTTCCCCCTAAACCATGTCCCCCAACACCACATCTAAACAACAGCTAAACTTTTATAGGGATGGGGACTCAACCACCTCCCTGGGCAGCCCGTTCCAGTGTCTGACTACTCTTTCTGTGAAAAATTGCACCCTAATGTCCATACCCTGTTGCAGCTTGAATCCATTCCATCTTGTTCTATCAAGAAAGAATCCAGACAATGTGAAATACCGGGCAAGGGCAGACCATACATTTATTTTCTTCCTCTGTTCAAATACGTCAAGGTTCATAGTCAAACTCCATTCTTACTTGATGGACAGTGATATTAGTATGAAGGT
Source organism: Todiramphus chloris collaris (assembly GCA_025345505.1). Classification (NCBI taxonomy): domain Eukaryota; kingdom Metazoa; phylum Chordata; class Aves; order Coraciiformes; family Alcedinidae; genus Todiramphus; species Todiramphus chloris. The sequence continues at coordinate 1,500,593 of JANVCC010000021.1, forward strand.
TCCTAATTATTTTTTTTCTTCATACTCTCCTTGCTTTCCAAGGTCTTTCCATCTTCTCAGTTCTGATGGCTACTCTGGGCCCATCTGCTAGGCTGATGTCATTCTCTCTTTTCATTTTTTTTTAAGCTTATTAATTAATATAAACCTATTGAAATGGTAATGAGAGCAGTATCAATATTTAGACTCAGGGAGAACACTCAACAATACCATTTTTGTTATGCTTGCAGTTTGAAATTTGTTTTAAAATATCCAAGGCATGTGGTTAAGGAATTTTGCTTTAAGTACAGATAGCACTCAGGACTGGGTTGTGTACTGTTCTATATGTTGGAAAGCCATTTATATGTAAGTAAAGAAGGTGAAAACTGCTACCAGGTAGTCTGCCCCTTTCAAAACCATAGATACTTGCAGCAGGGAAGATCAGGTGAGACTCAGGCAGCTGATTACAATTTCTACCAAAAATCATTTCCATTTTATCATGATTTTAAGACGAGATCTGTTTAGTGGGATAATGTACTTGAATAGTAATTTTGATGTAAAATAAAGCAAGCCTAACTACAGAGACAGCTTTTCGTGCTGTTATTTAAACCTGCTATTTGCATTTATATTGCTTCGTATGATGAAAAGTGTTTACATGGTATTTAAAAATTTGGAATTGATGAACTCCTAAACATACCTATGGGGTTTGAGCAAAATGATTCCTCTTTTTCTTTTTGTGTAGTAGAGTGAAAGACTTATGAGGAGAAAGAGATTTCGTTGTAAAATACTCCTTAAAATTTATGGAATACTACACAGAGAACTAAACGAACCTGAAATAATTCAGACACTACCTAATAGTAAATCAAGCCTTATGGTAGGTTCCCAACCCTAGTAGAGTGTTTTCAAACTGGCATTAAAGCTGAAGTTTTCCAAGAACCTTGATTGTGGAAAGTTATTCAACAACAGTTCTTGCCTTTCCTTTCTTTAAGAATGTAATATGTAACATCTAAATGATCCAGTATCTTGTTTAGAATTGAGAAGTAGATTCAGGACTTTCCAGGTTTAAAAAGGCGTGGAAGTTTCATACCTACAACATACAATCCAGGTTGAGCCCATCGGTGACATGGAGTTCCTCCAACGAGAAGGAGCAGACTCCTTGTGAGTCTTGCCTTAATTTTCCTCTTTCTAGCTTTGGTTAGATAAGTTATAGTCATTTTCATGCAATATTAGGCTGCTAGAGTCTTTGGATGTTTTTATTTCTACTGTAATGTGTATAGTTCAGAAATGGTGAACCCACAAAAGTGAATCTCTTTTCCTGTGTAAAAATACATCTCACAGCATTTCGTGCTTCTCAGCCTCCAAATAGAGTTATGTGAGATTCAGTCACTTCACCCTGGTGCAGGAGCTGTATTTGTTCAGAGGTGGGAGGGATGAGGTTTGATTAAAATTGATTCTAAAGTAAGAGCATCAGTTTTGCATATTTGGATCCATGCTGATTCAACAGGGAATGAATTAATGATTTGGTACTCAGCTGTTTCCACCTGCTTTGATGAGCTCACTGGGAAACACTCCATGGAAACAATCAGCCCTGACTTGTGTCAGGGAGGAGATGGGAGTACTGGAAGTGGTGACCAGAGGAAACCAAATGGGAACTCTGTGTCGGGAGAAACTTCTTTCCTGTGAGGGTGACAGAGCCTGGAACAGGCTGCACGGAGAGGTGATGGAGTCTCCTTCTCTGAAGAGTTTCAAAACCTACCTGGCTCTGTTCCTGTGTGGGCTGCCCTGGGTGACCTTGCTCTGGTGGGGAGGTTGGACTCGATGATCTCCAGAGATCTCCAGAGATCTCCCACTGTGCTGTGATTCTGTTATTCTAAGGAGGGAAACAGGAATGAATGGCTTCAGGTGGAGCTGTAGTGGGCAGAAAGGAGACATCAAGCAGTATGGAGGCACTGGCTTGTCCAGGAAGGCAAAAAAGTGAAATATTTAGGTTAAAGAAGGATGGTGAAAAGTGAGGGCAAATTGGCCAAATCTACAATATCATCTTTCCAGTTCATAACAAGGTTTGAAACCGAAGCCTGGTGTTAACATTTTGGTGAGAATTTCCAGTGCACAGTGATATTTTTGAGCCAAGCGTTAAAATTATGTTCTAAGGCTCATAGGAAGTAGACCAAACTTTTATCAAAGACATTGGCCTTGTTGATCATCTATAGCCATTACTATCTGTAATCTGTTCAGCTACTTTCTTTATCAACACCTCTACCTGGGGTAACATTTTCTCTGGAGCCAGTGAGCGAGACTCACATTCACTCATGCAGGATTTTGCCTTACCTATATATTTAGGCAAACATGAGTCAACTTGCATAGCATACCCTGGCATTACTTGTTTGATGCTTTATTCATTGAGAGAGCTTATGTACATTTGTCAGAAATATTTAAATCATTGCTTAAATCCTTCAGAAGTCGTGCTTATGTTCAAATGTTGGGGTTTTTTTCACATGTTGCATGCATCAAGTGTTCATACTTCACAACATCACCTGAAGACTGTCACAAAGCACTAGCATATATTGCTCCATGAGGTCCTAGGTGGTTTATCCCAAACCTCTGAAAGAATCAGTACAATTTGCAGAAACAGATCTCAAGAGTATCTGTGGACCAGGAGCCTCATTCTAATTTTTGCCAATCGCTTCTCCTCTCCATCTGCTCCTTGTATTGGACATAGAATCATAGAACTGTCAGGGTTGGAAGGGACCTTAAAGATCACTCAGTTCCAACCCCCCTGCCACGGGCATGGACATGTCCCACTAGAGCATCCTCGTGGCCCTTCTCTGGACACGTTCCAGCACATCCATAGCCTTCCTGTAACAGGGGCTCCAGAGATGGACGCAGTGCTCCAAGTGAGGTCTCACCAGAGTGGAGCAGAGGGGGAGAATCCCCTCCCTCGCCCTGCTGGCCACGCTTCTCTTGATGCAGCCCAGGATACGATTGACATGCGAGTGTTTCTCTATTAACAAAGAGATGCATTTCAATAGTATGTTTCCAAATGTATTTCCTTTGACATTTTGAGAAAATAGATGCTCTCATGCAACTTCAGAGAACATAATGGTATCTTCAGTCAAAGCTTTTACGCAAACATTGCGACTTGCTTGACCACCTTTCTAGTTTAATTTATAGACGCAGTGAAGAGCGGTGAAAAGTGGCAGCATCGTTGACAGACCTTAGGCAGAAGCCATGTTAAGGTGGCAAATAAGGTGAAGGTGGCTATGAAGTGTGATGAAATAAATAGAATAAAATTAATTCCTTGGGCAGGAGAAGCCTGAATGCAGGGGTGTGCCCTCTAGAATACAAGATTTCATCCAACACCTCACTTAGAAAAATCCAGGCTTAGTTTAAAGGACAAGGTACCGCAGATGGGCTAATGTCCATATATATATGTACATGGTGGAACAGAATCAGGAGAGATCAAGAAGTCCTGAGGGAAAGAACAGTTGACATCTATGATGGTGGAAGGAAAGGGAGTGGAACCCTGCAAGAGTAAAGCAGGGCTGTCAGGGTGGAGCCCAGCAAAAGGTTATTTTTAGTAAACCGAAGGACATTTCTCAAAGCCTGGGAGGAGGTGGGAAAGGAGTTGACATGTGATGCCACGGAGGTCTGGATGAGGGATTTAGTTTGAAGCCTCGTAAGGAAAATGCAGATTGTGGAGGCATTTTGCACAGTGCTGTTACAAATCCTGATCATAATTTGTATTCTCTGTGCAAAATAATAAGGAAAAACTGACTCACTTCTTTTCAGTGACCAGCATAAGTAGCAATGATACCCAAGGCTGTGTTTTACAGCTGCATGTATTCCCTGCTTACAGGTGCTGCTCAACAGCATGAACTTGTTTCTACAAACCTCAAGTTTGTACTTTTGTACCCAGTGGGTTTCTGCCACAGGAAAAATAAATTCTTCTTAATCACCACTGAGGCTTCTCCACACAATTATTTTGGCTCATGTTGGTTTTTTTTTTATTTATAGGCACTCATCAGCATAATGTGCTGTTGCCTACAACAGCAGGATTTGTTAGATACTTTAGGATTTTTTTTTTTTCTACTTGCCTGTATGTCATTCATAGCATTTTATATTATTTTTCCATTTGCAAGAAGCTTGGCAAAGCGTTGCTGATGTACTATTGTAAATGTTTTCACTGAGAAAAGATAAGCTGTAGTATCAATAATTAATGAAAGAAGCATCCATTTTACAGAATTTTAACAAGGCTGAAAAAAGCCAAATGCATATGGGCAGACACATAGCTATGCATACTTTTAATGCATTGCAAAGCACCTGGCATCAGAACTTTCCAAGGCCATGACAATTGTGTGTTCTCAGCCACTGTTAAATAGATGCTTCTTGGATGAGTTGTTCAACTGCTGTACTGTTTGCACAGCTGGGTTAGAAAAATAATAGCAAAGTAATATAAAATATAGTAATATTAATATATTAATAATTTGATGTATTAATATAAAACAACATAATATTAATATTAATTAATTGCAGGATGAATAAGTTTCATATGTAAAATGGGAAATTATCCTGTAAGCCATGATTCACTATTTCTGACAGGAGGATCTGAGTTCACTTGAACAAAGTCATACGTGCGTTAACTGCCCAGAGAGGTTGTGTCTCCTCTGGAGACTTTCCAGTCCCACCTGGCTCTGTTCCTGTGTGACCTGCTGTGGTTGATCCTGCTCTGGGAGGATGGTTGAACTCAATGATCTCCAGAGGTCCCTTCCAACCCCTACCATTCTGTGATTCATCACCATTTCTTTCCAAAGTTCATTGGTCTTTAAGATCACTTAGGTGGAAATGCCCCTCTGTTAAGTGTTGCCATGATTGGAACACTGTGCAAATGACTTTTGGAAGGAAAAGTTTAAGAGAAAAGTTGTAAATAAGCTTTGTGATTGCAAAACGCAAAGAATGCAGCAGGTCAGAGCTATCTTTGTGATTTTAGCAAACTTGACAGGGACTTTTTTTCATCTGTTTTTAAATCCCAGATGGAAAAAAAAGCTAGTCCAGTTTAATTTAATTTCCTGCTGTAGCAGAGATAGAATTCATTCCTTACTCTCCCCCATCACCAGCAATGTAGACATTTCACTGAACTCTGCCATCCTTTAAAGTGCACCTGGCTTAGAGGGAGAGGAAAATGATTTGTTTTGCCAAATACGGTTTTGTACTGGATGTTGGTAATATGATGATAACCTTGTTTGTAAAAGTATTTAAGCACTTGCCTAATTTTAAGCAGCTGAGTATTGCCATTTTTTTTTTTTTTTCCTAAGAATCTCACATGTTAAAAAGGAATACATGCTTTCTTAAAACATGTAGCAGTTTGGAGATCCTGAATTTAAGAGAGACAGGGATCTACTGGAAAGAGTTCAATGGAAAGCTACGAGGATGATTAAGGGACTTGAGCATCTCCCCTATGAAGAAAGACTGAGGCAACCGGTTCCACCTCAACAAAGGAGGAACTTCTTTACTGTGAGAGTGACAGAGCCTAGAACAGGCTGCCCAGAGAGGTTGTGAAGTCTCCTTCTCTGGAGAGAGAGACCTGTCTGGATCTATTCCTGTGTGACATGTCCTGGGTGATCCTGCTCTGGCAGTGTAGTTGGACTCGATGATCTTCAGAGGTCCCTTCCAACCCCTAACATTCTGTGATTCTATGATGCTGTGATTGAAATGCACCCACATTCTGCTGGTAGCTGTCCAAAGTCTTTTGAAACAACTTGTATTTCTATTTTTGCCCCCCCCAGGTGGACACCCATGGAAATATTCTGCTAACATCCCTTGAAATTCACAATGAGGTGGCAAGCAACGAGGTCACCACCAGCGTTACAGATGCCCGAAATTCAACAATGTCCTTTGACAACTCAGGAATCCAGTACAGGAAACAAAGCTCACATCGTGAAAGCCTCGGAAGGCGGTCGTCAGAAAGAACAGGCGCCCACAGCAAGAGGGGCCATTTACGAAGAAGGTCTTCACAACTGAAAATAAAAATCCCTGATCTAACAGATGTGAATGCCATCGACAGATGGTCAAGAATGGTGTTCCCATTCACATTTTCTCTTTTCAACTTAATTTACTGGCTATACTACGTTAACTGAGTGACTGAACTTTTTTAAAGGACTTCAACTATAACAAGTGAAGTACTACTTGCCTGCAGAGTTTATATATATTTATATATTAAAATATATATATATATGAACTTTTACTATGTAGACCATACTCATGTATGTGTGAATACATGTAGCAAAGAATCGTGTGTACTGAAAAGCACATACTGCAAAGCAAAAGCATATGTATGCACACACACATGTACACATTTGTTCTGAGGTTACGGACCCTTTAACATAGAACGCACTTCAGAGGACCTTTTTAAATCAAAAGGCAGGTGTCGTCAGAACAACAAGCCTTGAGAAAGTAAATGTTGTATAGGACCACTACAAAACTTTGATTGTCATGGAAATTTTCCAACAGCTGTAATTGTGTATAAAGTCCGTATTTAGTAACTTTGTTTGTCAGTGCTGCCAATACACACTAATCATGAAGCGGTAGAGTTTCACCAGTTAAGTTTAAAACAAGTCATTTCTGTTGCAGGTGCATCGACTATGATTTTGTCAAGCCAAATTTATCTTTCTTTGCTGAAATTTCTTGGGTTTATATATATGTCATAACATCTTTGAGTTTTTACCCCGAGTCCTGAACGGGCATCATTTGTAATGATCTCTTGCTTTCTCTTCTGCAGTAAGCAAGCTGATCATGGGAGTGTTGCTCCAGGTCTTTGGAGACATACACATGTTCATAGTATTTCCAACAAGCATTTTTAAGTGTCCATCAACAGTGACATGAATCTTTTGTAAGTACTGTAAATGTACAGCACATTTTCCTTCCCTTGGACTGGTTCCAGCTGCCATGTCATTTTGAAAGAGAACAGCACATTTTTAGTATAATTTAGCTGAGAAGTCAACTACTGTCAATGTGTTCTTCTACATCTGCTGTAGATTTAAAGATTGTTATTCCAGTGAAAGCATAGAAGATGTCTCAGGTTATTTGCTACTTTGACATGAAACCACCTAGCTGTAGACTTTTTTAAACATGCGTTCACATTATTCAACATTCTTATAACATTGTATGTTAATGTAAAATATATTTGCATAATATGCATATAAGTATATTTTCTGAATATTTTTCTTCCCTGTGCTTGCTATCGTGACTGCATGCTATGTCATATTATTGTTTCTGTGATGTTACAACTTTTTATTCTCTAGAGACGAGCAGGTAGAGCACTTCCAATACTTTGATTCAGTAATGGAGCATTTTCATATTTTATTTATATACTGGAAGTATATACACGTACACTTAGCAAGCTAGTGTTCTGCTGTCACAGATCACAAGAGATGGCGAACAGTATGTTTTGTTTCAGCATTAACTATGTTCTAACGTACTCTTCATGCACCACTTTGGTTTTCATCCCAATCATCCATTCCCTCACTGGGATTCCGACTTTTTTCAGGCTAGTAGATTGTAGTCGTCAAGGTATGCCAATTCAGATCTGTAAACTTAATTTGTTATTTATCAGAAACTAAACCTTTCTAAAGAAAAGAGGATATATTTTTTGTAAAGTGTTTCTATCATGTACATTCACAAATAACAACAAATACCGTAGCATAAATGGATCTAAAAGAGAGGATTCAGGCTTAGCCCTGCCAGTTCTCTGCATGTAGAATTCCTCTGGACATCGATGGGAATTTTTGGCAGGTAGAGAGATTTGGATGCCAGTTAAAGATGCCTGTGGGAGAAAAATGCGTGGATATGCATCTACCAAAAACACACCAAAAAGGGATGAGACTGAAAAGGCTGCCTTGGCTCTGTGATGACTCGTGTTCTCGCTAGTAACTTGATTTGTCCGTGAGTAGAGCAATGATACTTGTCTTGCTGCTGTGTACAGTCCGTTACTATTCCCACCCCTGACTACTCGCAGCTGAACTGTGAAACTTTGGGTGGAAATTCAGCGTAAATGAACCTGGGTTGCAAAGCCTGCGTTACAATGCCATCCTCGGGGCTGCTTCTTGAAGAGGAACGGGCTCGTTGCAGTCGCCTTGCAGCAAAGCTGCAACTCAAGCCCTGGCTGGTATCGTTCACCGTAACCCTGGCTGCTGGCGTGTGCAGGATCCGCGCCGCAGTCCTGCTGCATCCTTGGCAGTGGTGCAAAGTGGCTGTAACTGCAGCTTTTAAGCACTGTGCCTGCAGACAACTAAACAGTCTGAGGAGCCTCAAAGGAACCTGTATAGCTGGAGCAGAAAAAACTTGGGGTTTAAAAGCTCCTCAGTATTATCTCCCGTTGGCAAACTGCTATGTCTTATGAGCTCTCTAATATCTCTTCAAACTGTGAAGGGATTATAAAGCAGATTGTCATCGTTCTAATCAAAGTAACTAAACAATTAACACCCTCCCAAAGTATTTATTTCGTAGAATTGTTAAAAAGCCCTCCCAAGTTTTTATCCTAGTAACAAAATATAATTAAACCAAAAAATAAGATTTCATTAAACCTTCAAAATGATAGGCTTTGCTATAGAAAAAAATTATCCAAATGAAAATGGTACTCGAGCAAGTCTTTCAGTAAGTGCCCTAAAGAACTACCCTGAAAAAACAGTTTCAAGAAGAGAGTGGTCCCACCTTCATGATTTATTCACAGTGCTTTTTCCTTCAAGCCCCAGCTCCTAGAAATCATGTGGTCAGGCAGAGATCTTCAACAAGAAGAGACTTTTTAGTTGTGATAGAAACATATGCTCCAAATCCCACTGAAATCAGTACACCCGTGGCTTCAGTCAGGATTTCTAAGCAGATGGAATATTACTGTCTGGCCAGAGCAACGAGGTAATGCGCATTTTTGGGACCCTGTAGGGGCAAGAGAACTGAGTGTCAGAGGATTCTCCCTCTCTTACCCGTTGCACAACAGGAGGACAGCGTGTTACTGCAGCCCCTTTCAAGAGACTGTACTCCCCATCTTGCCTCTCATCACAAAATGTGGGCAGTTGCACATTTCAGCTTTTTCATGAGATTTCATATTCACCGGTCTAGTTGAGTTCCACGGGGCACAAGCATCATGAACCTTGAACAGATCCAAGTCTTGGTTTGACTTGGAGAAAAAGCCAGGAAAATTTCACTTAAGGTTAACACTTCACATTTAACACACATTTTTGTGCCTTTTTTTGCCAATTCCCTTCCTCCAGTCCCAGAAGCCACTTCGTACACACAGACATACACACACAACCTTATGTGTTAAGAACAGTGTTTGCCTTGACCTTCCATTTTCTGGCTCTTGTCCCTATATTCTCACTGCAGTATATGATTTTAACCATAGATGGCTTTAAGACTAAAAATGGTAATTTCAACCAAATTGCACCAGAGTGATGTGCTAATAGTTAATAAGCTCATTAACTCCTTTATAACTCAACACTACTATAAAAATCATTTACACATGTTTTGTTTGTAAAAGACATTAAAAACAAGCATACAACAACAAAAAAAAAAAAACAGAAAACTGGAACTATCTTGTGTTATAGCCCAAAGGGTCAATGAACAGTAGAAATATTATGGTGGTTTAACTCTAAGCTGATTTCATCCCATTGTAAAGATAAACTAAAACCCAGTCTTTTTTTTTTTTGCTTAAGGCACATCTATGTATTTTTGGTATTCTTCAGCAGTGGGGAAAAAAAAAAAAGAACAACAAAATGGAATGATGAGAAGATGCTTTATGAAAATATTGATGAATGAATATTCATTTATTAAAAAGGATTTAAAGACTAATTGCTTACCTTTTTTTTGTGGGGATGGAGGGAAGATGGCAAGGGTGTGTTTGGCTAATTTTTAATGTTTAATTACAAGTTAAATATCATGTAATGGTTAGTCTTAGACAATTTTAAAGAAAAAAAGAAAAACCACATGAAAGCATTTTCTTATCAACACACAAGAAGCAAAAGGGATTTCTAGTGTTTTCTGTGGTAGATTAAGGAAGAGGGGAAAGCTACATCCAGTGACTTAGCAAGATTCTTAACGGCAAACCAACCTCTCTTCAAGCTGGGGCATTGCCTGTTAAGAGCATACTGTTTGCTTCATAGCAAAGCTCTACCTGCGCAGGTGGAAAAAAGAGCTTTAGATATCAAAACAAGACAGTGGTGTCCTGTTTATTTGTCTCATGAATCAAGTCATGAATATTTCAAAACCAAACAAACAAAAAAAAACCCACCAACTTTCTCTGGCTATGTTATTTCTACCAGGAATTCTAATTGTAGTCATCACACTTCTTATTGCTAAGTAAGTTACTGTAGAGGAGTCAGGATATGGACAGATTCCAAGAGGGGTTTTTAAGGTTGTCTTGACAGTAGCTCATCAACCCCTTCATCAACAGCTGAGGACTAAACTAAAAACACTGGGAATCCCAAGGCTGGTCTGAACTTTTTTTGAACAAAGACAGAGTCCTAAGTGCCTTCAAGCTCCTCCAAATACGTGATCTGAGGTTTTCTATAATTAGTTCAGATTTTGGGTGTTTAATTCATGTGGTTTTTATAGTTTATGAGGGCCTGACTTGTAGACTCAAACATATGCCTTCTGAAAATCAAACCCTTTAGCAGCTTACCCAATACACAGCATCACTTACGATACTAGAAAATGAAAGCCTACCTAATAAGAGAACATCACTTGTTGTACTGGAAAAGGAAAGCTTGCCCAATAGACCGCATCACTTGTCATACTGGAAAATGAAAGCTTACCCAATAGACAGCATCACCCATCGTACTGGAAAATGAAAGCCATGAGGGTGGGATATGTAATAGTACAAATAGAATGACTACTGCCCCTAAAATCAGCCAGGGTTTAAATTACTGACTAATTAACTGAACTTCAGGAGGTGCTTAAGCAAGCACAAAATTTATTTGGGCAACATCCCACACCTTTGCCTTGTGCTATGTACTATGCCTCTGTCCCGGCACTGCAGCCTGATTTAGATGAGCAGGTTTTGTTCTCTCTTGGGAACAGGGGAAGACCTAGAAAGTGGTTCCTCACACCAAGCTCACCCCTGCATGGGCATAGCTCCAGTGAGGGGTAGGGAGAGCACTTCCCTGGGTTTTCACTTCACTGAGCTCCCCAAAACCACTCAGAATCCCTCTTTGGAGGTACCAATCTCTCTCCTTTGACTCCAGAGGGAGCCTCAGGCTAAACTCTGAATTATCTCCCAGTTTGCCACCAGCACTTGGCTTCTCTCTAGCATTACTGCTCCTGCTGCAAAAACATGGAAATAAAGCAGCTATTATCCTAATAGCAGGAGGCACACCAGCAAACAGCGTGTGCACTCAGGGCTATGCTACATCATGGTAATCTTTATGTTATTCATGCTAATATTGTATTTAACTATATTTCGGTTTAGCCTTCAAGAGTTAGCCTACTTGTCTCCAGGTGCTGATGCTTTTCTTATGTATATACTTGGCAGTCTGAAACAGATCACGGGGAGTTTTCTAAAGACTTTAAATCCTTTCAGCTGTACTCCCCTGGGGTTTTCCTCCGTCCTTCATCCATGTCACAGGCCAGGATTCCCATCACCCCTGCACTAGGTTAGCCACCCATCTGCAGGTTATCAAGAGCTCAAGCCTGCAGACATGTGCTGCCAAGTGACAACTTGCTCAGCTGCACCATTACACATTCTGCTTGTTAGAAAGTGTCTCACCAATCAGACACTATATTAGTCTAACAAATAGCTGCTGCTTCATGTTTCCTCCGTCTAAAATGCCACCAAGGACCCCATTTTCCCATCCTTTGAAAATTACTGGGAAAAAAAGTGGAATTTGAAGGCTTTCAGACAATTAAGAGCCTCTCTCTGCACACCCTGGCTCCAATTTTCCTTCAGGTTATACATTTAATCCACAGAGACAGAAGTAATTTGGTACAAAATTCTTCCTGCCTAGGGCTACTCTTCAGAGTCTGCAGTCCAGAACACCGGTAATGTAGATGCAAAGTATTTAAAATTGCTAGCAATGAATTCTTGCCACCTTTTTTCTCTTCCAGGGATATTTAATGTGAAAAGCACAAGGAGTAGGAACCAGCAAGCAATAAATCTCCCAGTGCAGGCAGCCTGAGAGCTAGGCTGGAGTCAGGCAGTTGTTCTCCTCTTGCTTTCAAAGGTCTTCCTTCTTGGTTGAGTGGCTGGAGAGTTTTGATGGAAATTCCCAGCTCAACTGAGAACAGTCCCAGGACATGACCCAGGGCACCCTTTGGAGAAAGTGCTCCAAGCATCTGCCTCTCAGGTAAAGAGCTACCAGAAGCACTACATCTAACTGTGCCTTAGGTGGAGGGGAGTCTCCCGACATGAAAAGGCTTTGGGTGCCAAAATTATCTGTGAGTGCTTTCCTGCCTTGGCTCCTGGACAGTTGCACACTGGATGTGCTGCTTTGCCCTTCAGAGCTGTCTAGCTCCCCTGCTGCTGCAGACAACACATGGGCTGAACTCATTCCATCTCACATGGCATATTTATCTGAGGCATCCTCTTAGTCCCTCAGTCATTGCAGACCCTACTTATTACCAGTGGAAATACATACTGTCATCCCAAGGGCTATTTAAAGCCCACATCTGGAGTTCCAGGATAGCATTTTTAGTTTGAATTCTGTGACTAGCTGCAAAACCAGCCTCCAGAGAAACTCGTGAGTGATGATGGAGAGAACTGTGTGCACGGCAGTGCTGCTGCACTGTGCTCTGCAGCTGGAGTAGCCGTGCTTGAAGTTTGCATGTGTCGGGGAGAGCAAGAGACAAATAATTCCAGCGAAATGGAAATCATTTCTACACTTGCCAAGATTTATAATGTTCGGGACTGAGCAGTTTCAGTTGCAGATGACAGAAGACATCCTGCGATAGGAGTGATCCCGTATCACAATCAACACTGTCCCACTCGCCTCCCCTTCGGTATCAGTTACAGCCAAGCGTGGGCTTACAACTTTAGCTGGAAACTTGGGACCAACTTGGATGTTGGGAAGTGACTTCTGATGGCTTATTGGGATTGGAAAACTGTGACTCGACTTTATTGGCAAACCAAAACAATTTCAAGACACGTTTTCCCATGAGCTTAACACTCCTGACTTCGCCTCCTTCTAAGCTAGAAGCTACTGCATCATTAATTCATTTTCAAATTACCATTTAATTTTTCATTATTTAATGTGAAGCACTGAGGTTTTCTGTTGGCTTCACTCAAAATATGATGCCCATTTGCAGGAGGAAAGTAATTAATTTGTGTCATAAATGCATATACAACTGCACATAGTGTAAGGTATTATTCTGAAGGCTACCCATAAGCTGCTACTAGTGCTTAGGTATTATTTAAAATACTTTTGTCAAGTACATTTGCAAAATATGCTTAGTTTATAATGACACTGATTAGTTATTCTATGCGGGCAGGTAATACAATGTACTTCCATGTACCTCATTTGCTTTGACAAGGCAGTTTTTGGTGAAGCCAATGCTGGAACAATTTCCTAATGGCCTCACTGATATTAAATTTCTCTTGATCTTGCAGACCTGTAGCATTCTGAATGCAGATCACAGTTTTGACATTCACAAAGATGTAAGTTTAATTATCATCTTGATTACTTGATCTGGAAAGCCAGATGCCTAAATATCATGAAAGGTCGAGTAGAACAAATCCTGATAGTTGGTAACTTTCAGTGTTAGAAGCATTGCTTGGATTGGAAAGTGACTTAGAGAATAACAACCAGTGATTGGAAAATCAAGGGCTTTTTTCCTTGCAGAACCCTCTTCCTGCACAAAGAGTTGTTTAAACACTGTTTAAACAAGAAAATCTGTTCCCAGAAGATGTGGGAATTTGATCTGGAGTACCGAAGACATGTAAATTACCTCAAATACAAGAGAACAGAAAGGAGAGGTACCCAAGAGACCAAGATATATAAAGATCTGATATTTTTTTCCCAGTGTCCCATCGTAGGTAACACTTTATTGTTGAGAGACTCACACAAAGCACAGCAAGGCTCCTCTTTTATAGCAGAGAATTTGTCAATATCCTTTGCTTTTATGTTCATGATTTATAAATCTATTTTCTAAAGCAATTTTAGGGCTGTAAAATCATACCATTATTTAGTACACAGCTCCTCATGGATTCTACTTTATCAACGGTTAGGTAAAGAGTGGAAAAAACATCTGCTAATCACTCATTAAGCTAGAATAGTTTCAAACAAATGTCTGCTATTAAGAGTGCTTATCCAAAGCCCATTATGGTCGACAGAAAAGCTCTTGGAGGTTTCAACAGGATTTGCATGCCACCTGAAGTTAATATTAACTGGACTGATGGAGAATTTACATCTTAATTAATTACATAAAATTCAAGGCACAAAAAAATTCCCATCATCTACAGGCAAGACCAAAATACAGGAGAGGTCCGAAAGCTGAAATTGCAGTAGCCACAAGGGAGGGGAATTGGTGCAATTTTATTCTAATTGAGTATATTGCTTTTGGTAAGGTGACAAATATTCAGGCTGTGTTTTTGTTTGTCCGTTAATTTCCACAAAACCCAGGCTTGCCCTCTAGCAGAAAACCTCCAAGCCACTCTGAAAAAAATGGAAGCAGAGGACCTCTGGAAGGTCAGACAGCTGTCCCCACCTCCAGAGGAAGTCTGATGTCATGGAATCATACAGAATCATGTAATGCCTGGATTGGAAGGGACCTTCAATGTTCATCTAAGTCCAACCCCCCTGCAGTGATCAGGGACATCCTCAACTAGAACAGACTGCTCAGAGCCTCATCAAGCCTGACTTAGAATGTCTCCAGGGATGGGTCTCCACCACCTTCCTGGGCAACCTTTTATCCTACTGAAACAGATAGGTATTTTAATTATTTCTTTATTAATACAAATGTTAATATCATAATATTGTTATTTAATACTAGTATAGACATATTACATGTTTTGTTGAAAAGGAAACCTTAAGCTAATCACCAACTGTGTGGAACTAGGTTACTGTAGCCCAAGCCATGGGACAGGTCTGATATAGGAAGTGAAGAATTTTTGGCCAGAAAAATGCTTTCTGATGTACAAAACCATGACCTGATTTTCCTGATGCTTCCTGACCACCGGTACCAGCCTAGTGATCTGAGAGTCAGTTACTACAGGTTTAATAGAGGACAGAGAAATCATGACAACCAGAAAGGATGAGAACCTCAAAGGTGGGAAGGCAAGGGGGTGGCTACCTTCACACCGGACAATGGAGCAATGTTGGAAGAATGTCTGTTTAATATTTAGGTGGCCCATTTGGAGGTCAATGCTGGCTGGCATGTCAAAGGCTCATGAAAAGCATATTCAGTAACTTCTGCTGTAATAAAAAAAAAACCAAAACAACCTCTTGATAACAGCTGAAGTATCACCTTCATGAATATACACTTTTTTCCAGTGTAAGGTGATTGTAAAATACGAAGGCAAGAGCTTCAGGGGGTGAGGATCTGATAGCTAGCTGCGAAAATTTCCAGTGCACTCTGTCCTATCAGTAGATGCCAGATAGCAAAAAGGGTCCCAGCAAATCCTTCACCTGTTTCCATTTTCACTGGCTTCTTCAAGAGCTAGACATGAACGTTAGGAGCATCCTGCCTTGTCTAATCTGGGCAGCATTGTCGCTTCTTTTCATGCAGCGATCAGGCTCTTCTTTTAAGTCCCAGAGGTTGTTCCAGTGGCTCCAGCCAAGAGGATGCTGAAAACTCTTGCTGATCAGATGCTTAGAAAGCTCTCTGAGCTGAATGTACTTATAAGTGATTCCCCCCCTCTTTTCTTCTTTTGCCAAAATTGCCTTTTAGCTCAAATATCCATTCTCTATCTGACATTTACTTTTCTGATATATTTCTAGAGAGAAATCACATCTTTTTCAGCTTCCCCTGTGCTGAGCTAAAACAAGTTCAACTATTTTTAGTCACATCGTCCTCCTCTCTCCCCTGACCACCATCTTAGTTTTTATCTCACTTATTGCAGAAAAAAAAAAAAAATTAATAATAGCCCTCTTTTTGGATCATAAATGACCAAAATATCATCTACTGTCTGTATTCCTCCTGATCATGTCCACTTTTGTGTTTGGACGCTGTCTCCCAATAACCATTGTCACTCTCTTGCCCTTAACTCATGGATTATCTTCCAGATTCCTTTGAGTCTCTAATTCTCTTTTCCCTGTGCTGTCCACTGGCCTTCTTATCTAAGGAAGGGAATGTCTGTTAACATGTATTAGAGGAAGGAAAAACTTGAATTAAAGGTGAAGCGAAAACTTTCACTCCATCTCACTGTCAAATAACAGAGACCAAGTCTTCTTCATCCTTCACCCAAGAACCAGCTCTGAAGAGCAGAGAAAACCATATATCAGCAGGTGATGACCATTTTCCAAGGTGACAGTTTTCCTCCATGAGGTCCTGGGACTCAGACCTAACACTGCCGTGCTATGACACAAGCATAAATGCTGCCAGAGAAGAGACTTCAGACACTGCATAACCTCAGGTTTGAAACTGAAGCCATAGTCCACGTGTGAAGCAACGTACTTGGAACGGGGCTGTGGTAACTGCAGCACCTACTTTTGCCAGCTCAGCTACAGATAAAGACTTATCACAGATGTCTCACTGAATAATCACTTGAGGGAGAAAAGGGCAGAAAAGGCAACAACCAAGTGTGGAGTAGAGCAGGGCACTGCAACTGGAACACATTGCTGGTGTCTCTGGCTGCCCTGCATTGATCCAGGTACCAGTATAGGCTGGGGACTGACCTGTTGGAAAGCAGCGCAGGGGAAAGGGACCTGGGGATCCTGGTGGGCAGCAGGGTGACCATGAGCCAGAAATGGGCTCTTGTGGCCAAGAAGGCCAATGGCATCCTGGGGTGGATCACAAGGGGTGTGGTTAGTAGGTCGAGTGAGGTTCTTCTCCCTCTCTGTCCGGGTGAGGCTGCCTCTGGAATGGTGTGTCCAGCTGTGGGCCCCTTGGTTCAAGAAGGATAAAAGAGTCCAGTGCAGAGCCACAGAGATGATGAAGAGAGTGGAACATCTCCCTGCTGAGGGAAGGCTGAGGGAGCTGGGGCTCTTTAGCTTGGAGAAGAGGAGCCTGAGGGGTGACCTCCTTCATGTTTATAGAGATGTAAAGGGCGAGTGTCAGGAGGATGGAGCCAGGCTCTGCTCAGTGATGTCCAGTGACAGGACAAGGGGCAATGGGTGTAAGCTGGAACAGAGGAGGTTCCATGGAAACATAAGGAGAAACTTTTTCACAGTGAGGTGACAGAACTGGACCAGGCTGCCCAGAGAGGTTGTGGAGTCTCCTTCTCTGGAGACTTTCAAACCCCACCTGGATCTGTTCCTGTGTGACCTGCTGTAGGTGATCCTGCTCTGGCAGGGGGGTTTGACTGGATGATCTTTCAAGGTCCCTTCCAACATTCTGTCATTCTGTGATTGTACCCTGCGGGCACAGCCAGCAGCCCACTGGAACAGGACTGTTTCAAAAAGCCGAAGGACTTTTCCTGCTGATGTGGAGATGTGGTTTAAAACCCTCTGCTGAACATGAGCTGACATTTTCTGAATTGACTAAAACAGCCTGCCCTTTCCTGTGCTTTTTTCTTTTGTTTCTCCATTTGCAGGGCTGCATGGAAACCTGATTTCCAAAATGTCCCTTCCAAAAATAATATCCCATTCAAGACCCAAGACGAGTTGTGATCCCACAGGCAGTTGGGAACTGCTGGTTCTAGGGCAAAATGGGGAGATGCTTTGTTTGACAGGACAGAACAGACACAAAGACTAAGCACAAAGGTTGTTTATTACACAGACCCAATACACGAGCAGCTTTTGAACAACTAGATCGTCAGTGTCAGTCCTCTCTAGGCTGAGTAACATCTGTTACTCCCCAAAGGTGTCAAAGCCTGACTGCTATGCCTGGGTTTGGGTATATCAAACCTCAGAATAAGCTTGGAGGCACCTCTGTAAGGAAAGTGCCAGCTTTGGTACTGAGGGATGAAGAAGGTGGGGAAAAGATTTGATAGTTCTTTGCAGTCCTGCTCTTTTGTATCACTTTTTTTTTCCAAATAAAAGTGTCAACGTCTCTGTCAACCAGACAGGAGGGGAAGATGGGAAAGTGTCTGGCCTTGGGTTACCTTCCTAGGAAGGCAGGTGCTCCTAGCTCTAGGGGAGTTGATGGGTGTCCATCCTCAGAGACCTTCTTCTCCCCTTCATCTGAAGGATGATGGAGAGGATGGGATGTCATCCCACCCTGTGTGCCAGGAAAAGTGTCTCTATAGCTTTGGGGATGCCTTATAGATGATCCTGATGGTTGCTAAAAAGATGCTTTGCAATGGGTTAAGTGCAGTAACAAGAGCAAATTGTATTATTAGATACATACGTTGTATCTAATCCCAGTTCATTTAGGTTTTCCATTTGAACTGTATCAAGGATAAAAGCAACCTTGAAGAGGCGAAAGTCGAGCACTACGCTAAAATCTGTTCTCAGCAGAGCTGTTACTGGTGGACAAGAGGACTATTTATGTTTTCTCATGTTACAGAGTACTTGTCACAGCTGCAGTCGTGGGCTTTTTTAATCTAATTGCTGGCTTGAAATGCAAATGACTGTAAAATTTCACAGACACATTTTAAAAATGCAAATTGCGTGTGATGACAAATTTTCAGATACTATTTTTCATTGCTTATGAGTGGCATTTTTTTGTTTGTCTGGGGATATTTTTTGGAAACTACCCAGGCAGTTAAAATGTGTTGCTTAAACTAAGGAGATATAAGCAGGACCAGGGAGTTGATTGTGCTACCATGCTTGGCACTGCTAAGGCTGCACCTCATGTATTGTGTCCAGTTTTGGGCACCTCAATACAGGAAAGACATTGAGGGGCTGGAGTGGGTCCAGAGAAGGGCAACTAAGCTGGTAACTGGTAACAACTGTCTGGCTAAAATATCTAAATATTTGGAACTGGTGGAGATGCTTGGAATCTCAAAAAACATCAGTCAGAAGTCTGCAAATGTAAATTTGCCCTCAGGAGCAAGGCTTTGTGACAGTGATGTCGGGTGTGGGTGTGCAGTTTGGACTGGCCAGCTACTCCAGGATTGCCTACAGCTGTTGGGTTGGATGCAGTGATGCTGGTGGTTCCTTCCTTACTATTTTTAAAGATCTTGGCCTTTAATGTTTGTGCTAGAGTGTAGCTGTATACTCACTGAAAAAGTGGGATGAATCCCAGTTGTTGGAACAAATTGCTCTCGCTGAGAACAAAACTGATTGGTTATTAATGCAACATGCCAGTAGGAGCCTTGCCAAAGTTGACTTAGCCCTCCAGGTGATAATGCTGTACAAATAGCATTAGATTGCAACTAAAACTGAAGGAGAATCGCAGAGCAGACATGTAGCAAGCAGAAAACTAAAAGAAGATGAAGACATAAGAAAGATCTTTAAAAATGCAGGAAGTTTGTAGCTTCTCTGCAAAAATACTCTGAAAATGAGCCGTCGTGTCAATGCTGCAATCTTTGTATGCACATCCACCTTACCCAATATGGAATAACTTATTTTCAGAGATAGCTGCTCTGAAATTACTCCAAAAATCAGATTACTGGTGCCTGTCTCAGTTTGGAATATCCAACAAAAGGCCTCTAAAATAGCTTACTACCTTAGCTGAGATCATAAAAAGAAAATCAGAAATCATTTGTAGGCAAATGTAAATGCAAGGTGGATAAAACTACAACCTTGTTACTGGCAACTTATGACAGAGATTTGCACCTTTAAAATGTCTGTTCATCCTGATGAATGGAAGATGATTTTTGGAGATTTGTTTTTTCCCAGGTTTTGTTCAGTGTGGTCTTCAATACACAGTGGTGCTTAGTCAGTAGATTTAGGATATTTTAAAGATATTTTTAGGAGACTTAAAGGATTTGGCTTCTGGTTGCTGAAATCTGATATATGCTGTATACATGCAGAGATACAGGCAGGAACACTCAAAGGGAGTTCCTGAGAAATACCTGCACTGAGCTGCCTGGGAGTTTTTTACCAAGTGGAGACAGAATAAACTTAACCGAGAGCAGAGAAACAATGACACCGCAGCTCTTCCTAGAGTCTAACAAATCCTTCTGAGACGCAGAACTTGTAAGCTTGTCTTGGCTTCCTCATGGCTCTGAGATGGAGACCCAGATGAGTATCTCTAGCACCACAAAGCTCTGTGCTGTGCCAGGACAAAGCTTGGATCACCACTAGTTCAAGCATCTCTACGCCATGCTCTACTGTATTATGGGGAGGAATAACACCAGGGACCAGTACAGGTTAGAGGTTGTCCTTCTAGAAAGCAGCAACATTATTAATTAAGCAGCAATTATTATTAATGTCTATAAATATCTGAAGAGTCGGTGTAAAGTAGAAGGGGCCAATCTCTTTTCTGTAGTGCCCAGAAACAGGACAAAGAACAATGGGTATAAACTTGAGCATAGAAGGTTCCAACTCAACATGAGGAAAAACATCTTTCCTGTGAGAGTGACAGAGCCTGGAACAGGCTGCCCAGAGAGGCTGTGGAGTCTCCTTCTCTGGAGACCCACCTGAACACATTCCTGTGCTCCATGCCCTGAGTGACCCTTCTTTGGCAGGGAGATTGGACTAGATGATCTCTAGAGGTCCCTTCCACCCCTAACATTTTATAATTCCATTCTTCTATGATAAACATGCCCTTCTTGTCCCTTCTCTTACACTCTGAATGGTGCAAATGTACAGTATAATCAGCTGCATAAAGGCTGAGGTATAAATAACAACAACTGATTAGGAGAAGTTTGCAATTAATCACAAGAATGCAGGCTTGATGAACTCTGTTGTCATTTTTAATGAACCATATATTATAGTAAGAGACACCTAAGGGAATTGTAAATGTTTGCCAGTGCAGCGATGTCGAGTACAAGAGTAGAGCATCAAGAGCTTGTTCTCATGCCAATCACAGAGTTGCCATGGTTGTAAAAGACCTTTAAGATGGCCTTATCCAACTGACCAAAAAAAAAAAACCCAAACAAAAAATCCCAGAAAACAAACAAACAAACCAACCAAAACCAAAAAAAACACCCAACAAACCCACACAGAAAAACACCAAAACCAAAAGCAAAATGAAAGAAAAAGAAACAAACAAAACAACAAATCCAAAACTGAAAACCAAACCACAGAAAACCCACCTCATCATCCCACTAAAGCATGTCCTGAAACTCCTCATCTGCACATTTGTTGAAGCCCTCCAGTGATGGTGACTCCATCACCCCCCTGGGCAGCCCGTTCCAGCATCTGACTACACTTTCAGTAAAGGAGTTCTTCCTAATATCCAATCTAAACCTCCTCTAGTGCAACCTCAGGCCATTTCCTCTCATCCTGTCATTATTTACTCGAGACAAGAGACTGCACCCACCTCACTACAACCTCCTTTGAGCTTCAATTCGTTAGGCTGTTTGAGGTATCTTCATGAACCATGAGGTGTGTCTTAGTGATGACTAGAAAACCGAGTACTGAAGGAAAGAAAATGGGAAAATAAAGGAAGAAAAATAGGTCCAGACTATTACTTTATATGTCTGTAGGGCTCCATGTAGTTCCATAGGGTCTGAAAAAACTGTGAAGATAACGCAGAGGAACTCCCTCCAAGTTACAAACACATCTCAAGGGTGAGATACCAAACCAAACACCGGCAATAGAAATGTATTTCCCTGTAATATTATGAAGCTAATACTGACATACCTAGGCAGGGGATATCAGAATGAGCAATTCTGCACACCCTGCTCCGAAGAGAAGCAGTGTCTGCACAACTCAGCTGCGTGCGATGGAGTCTGATAGACAGGACTTGAGATATTAGTTATGGGCAACTCTGATGATTCTTCATGTGATTCATTTATGTGATCCACTTGCAAGGTTAATTGGTTTTCCCACAGAAGGTTCCTGTTTTCTTTACTTTGATAACTCATCCATCCTGTGAAGCATCCATCAATGTATATTTTTTCAGACAGTCTGTTCTGTGGATCTTTTTTTTCCCAGATAATCTGCTTGTCTGTGGAACATCCACCAAATTATGTTTTGCTTTAGGTGCCGATTAACAACATTTTAAGACGTAGTAACTTCCTGATATGTTTCCAAATATAATTCAGGGTAGATTTAATATATTCTTGGTCACACATAGATTCTTCCTTTAGAGTTCCAAATTTTCTCAGGGTTCTTAGAAACTAAACATACACAGCTTTAGGAAATCAGGCACAGTCAACATGGGTTCACAAAGCGAAAATCCTGTTTGACTAATTTGATATATTTCTATGATAAGATCACCCACTTTATGGGTGAATGGAAGGATGTGGATGTAGTTGTTCTGGGGGTGCCAGTCGACACCAGGCTCAAGAGGAGTCGGCCGTGTGCCCTGGCAGGCAAGAGGGCAAAGCACAGCCTGGGCTGCATCAAACACAGCAGAACTGTCACTCAAAACTGGGGGTTACCCAGCTCCATTCAGCACTGGTGCAGCCTCACCTCGAGTACCGCGTGCAGTTCTGGGGCCCACAGTTTCAGGAGGCTGTGGAGGTCCCTGAATGCATCCAGAGGAGAGCAGCAAAGCTGGTGAAAGGGCTGGAGGGAATGGCCTGGGAGGAATGGCTAAGGACTTTGGGCTTGTCTAGCTTGGAGAAAAGGAGTCCCAGGGGCAACCTCATTGCTCTCTACAGCTCCCTGAGGAGGAGATGTGGAGAGGGAGGTGCTGGTCTCTTCTCCCTGGGATCCAGTGATAGGACACATGGGTCCAAAACTGCAACAGAGGAGGTTTGGACTTGGGTCTAGGAAGCATTTTTGTATCGAGAGGGCGGTCAAACACTGGAACAGGCTTCCTAGAGAGGTGATTAGTGCCCCAACCCTGTCAGTCTTTAAGGGACATTTGGACAATGCCCTTAATAACAAGTTTTAACTTTGGGTCAGCCCTGAATTGGCCAGGCAGTTGGACCAGATGGTCACTGTAAGTCCCTTCCAACTGAAATAGTCTATCCTAACAATATATATGTTACATTACTATAGTATTGATATAAATATTTACTGCATACACAATACAAAAATATATTTGTATGTGTATTATTTACAATTTTTTTTTATATACATTTCTAACTTCTTATTACTAGAATCTATCTGGTTAGGGTAAAGTTATCAAACTTGATTCCCTATTTCTTTGATTGTTTCCAAGCCACTACACCTTGGCTGGCATTTCTAACAGACTTTCAATCATATTTAAAAGACATCCTGACATTTTGAAGAGTAGGGGAGTAAAGCTACCTTGGGAGTACCCATGAGATAACTGGTGGTTTGATTTGTTTAGTCAGACAATATCTGTAAGTCTCATACATAGACACTAGTGTTCAGAGGAAGCAGAAGATTGTTGAGTGCCTGAAGAGCCTGACAGGACGGTTAAGTGCTTTTTTTCCCCTTGGAGATTACAACTTGCATGAAATGTGACACAGACTAGCCTGAGTTAGGAAGGAAATTCAAGAAGGCTGGAGAATAGAAAAACAACACTTTCGAGAGCCTTCCTGAATATTTATCTTGTTTGGGATATATCTGAGATCATCCTTAGGGTCAAAGACTCCTGTGCATCTAATTCAAAAAGTTAAACATGGTTAAGTGCTTTATTTTCCCTCAGAGGTTCCCTTCCTTCAATTATCTATCTGAGAAGAGCCATCAGGCATCAGCCAGAGAGACTTTTGTTTTGTAAGCAGGTCTGAGGAATAAGAACAGCAGAGTTAGTGAGCTTTTATTAGTGACTGAGAGGCAAATAAAGATCATCAGTGCACTACTTGAGAAGCAGGACACAAAAGGCCACCTACCTTTATTACCGTCTCTGAATATTAAGAACTTTAAGTACATCCATTTTCAATTGGATGGAAAGCCCAAACTCTCCATCTGAAGCAGGAGGGTCACAAATCTCTTCCCCTTACCTGTTGGCATCCAGAGGTAGTTATAATTAGAGAGAAATCAAATCTAAAAGAGGGAAAGGATGAAGATGGGATGTGTCATCTTACAGAAAGAGATAGATGTTCTTGAAATGGTGGCCACCACTCCACATTCAGGTAAACTTTGGACTCCGAAGTACCTGCTTGTAGATCAAGGGGAAGGTGGAGAAGGCATCTGATACCACTGAGGAAAAAGCAATTTTTGTCATTTCCAGTTTAAACCATTTTTTACAAGGCATTGCACTGAATTTTCCTTCTATGTATGTCTCTTTTTCACACATGTGCTCTTCTCACAGAAACCGAAAATTATAAACATCTGAACAAGTGGACAGTCTCAATAATACCATGGGAATGCTACAAATCTGCCCCCACCCAGCTGAAACGAGTGTTGCTGTTACTACTGTAGTTTTCTGTCCCCAAAATACTCTTTATATGTGGTTGCCCTGGAGAGGAAGCATGAAAGTATATATGGACCCTGAGGAACAAGGGAGAAAGGACCATATGGCTACATTTTGTAACTAGATATTAAAATTGATGGTTCAGAAGATCATTAGTGTCCATGGCTCGTGTGAAGCTACAGAAGAGTGTGTGACAGTATTAGGAAGCAATGCCTGAAGACTGAGGAAATTCTATCTCCATGTCAGCACAGCATCATCAGCTTCATTGCACTTGCTGTTGATTTACATCCCTGTAAATCCCAGACCTAGTAGGGCAAGAATATAGTAGTAAAAAAATAACAGCAGCCAACAAAAAAAATCAAAAAAACATATGATTAAATCACAGCGGAGAACAAAATGTTCATCACTGATGAAAGAGAAGCAGCTGTTGTCCAGGTTGTCCTTAAAGTACAGATGGCCTGAGCTTCCTCTTCAACTGGGTCAGAAAAAAATTACAGAAAAAAAAAATTAATCTGTTGCAAAAATAGCAGGCTGAATTCCTTGTGCCCTTTTGCCCAACTGTGTTACACCTTTGTGATGCTGCTGCAAAAGAAGAAAATGATTCTTTTCACAGAATCACAGAATTGCTGTGGTTGGAAAAGACCTTTAAGACCATCAAGTCCAACTGCTACGTAACTCTATTATGGCCACTACTACACCATATCCTTAAGCACCATATCTAGATAGCTTTTAAATATACCCAGGGATGATGATCCAACCACCTCCCTGGGCAACCTGTTCCAGACTTTGATAACCCTTTCAGTAGAGAATTTTTCCTTCATGTCCAACCTAAACCTCCCTTGGTGAAACTTGATGCTATTTCCTCTTGTCTTGTCAGTTGTGACTTGTGAGAAGAGACCAGCACCCACCTCACTCCAGCCTCCTTTCAGGTAGTTGTAGAGAGCAATAAAGTCTCCTCTCAGCCTTCTCTTCTCCAGACTAAACAACCCCAGCTCCCTCAGACGCTCCTCATAAGACTTAAAACCCTTTTTTGGTTCAGAGCAGTCAGACTGAACATTTGCTGTCCTCCTTCTCAGTGACATCCAGGGAAACTCTAGACAGTGGTTAGGACTGAGGTTACATCCATTCATGATGCAATTATCAATGCAGAACACTTGTGTGTTCAGTCATTTATCCCTCTGGAATAAGTAACTTTATTTCACGAAAGAAACCAGTGCCTAAAGGATAGGCTACGCAAGATTTGCTTAATGAAGACTTCTGCACTCTGAAAGGTGGGGCTTTTTGACTGTGACTTACTTCAATTTATCATTGCTCAGGTAGGGTACCAATCACCTTCATCCTTTGTTTTCTTTCTATTGCTGTTATTGACAGGAAGGAAGGTGATTTATTTATTTTTTGCTTTGTTGTCAGAGTTTAGGGTCAGGGCAGCCCCTTAGACCTATAACAGCCACTCTCTGTTACCCCAGCTCCCTCCCCAGAGGGGAAGAGAGAGGGAATGAGGGAGAGAGACTCAGCCGTTAGAGAAGGGAACTGGGACACATTTAATGGAAATGGAAATAATAATACTAAAAATAGAATAGATACAAATATGTACAAAACCAGTATTGAACTGATGGGAATTATGTCGCCATTCCCACTGATGCTGTGGAGCAGGCACTGGGAGAGTCCCAGCCTGGGTCCAGCAGCAGCTGGGAGCTGTGTTCAGGAGCTGGATTCTGGTGCTGGGTTCAGGAACCCCCAGCTCTGGGTGGAAGGCAGAACGGACAGAGCCCTCCTGGGCTGTCAAAGCAGCAGAGGAGCTGAGCCAAGCTGGGCAGGCCCCTCCTGCCCCCTCAGCTTTACAGTGACTGTGGTGTCCGTGGGCTGGGGTCCCTCGGGGGTCAGTTTGGGGTCCCCTGTCCTGGCCGCCCCTCCCTGCAGGTGCCGCCTTTGACTTTCTGCACCCCCCCGGGGTTGGTGCCCAAGCCCCAGCAGTGGCCTCGGTCTGCACCCCAGCCCTGGGTCCCGCCTGTGCCCATGGGGTGTTCTCCCTGCTGGGAGCAGCCCCTGCCTGTGCCACCAGCTGCTGCCTGCAGCCAGGGCAGGGGGAGAAGAGCTGGGCTGGGAAAGGGAACCCCTGACCACAGCCACCGCTCCTCCCACTCCAACCAGGCTATTTGTCCTTTACCAGTTTGGAGAATGATTACTTGACTACAACAGGTTACCCAAGATTTGAAGACATAACGTGTCCCTTTCAGTTTTGGTTCTGGGACAGGGGCGAGTGGGAAGAAAGCCCTCTCTGCCTTCCTCAGCTCACACTGAATCTTTTGTAAATGGCTTAGAGCAGATCACAAACTTCTATCTGGAGGCATGACCACGTCACTTTCGTCACACTGTCATAATGTTTGGCAAAAGACTGGCAGAAGGACCAATAAACAGCCACAAGAACCTCCCTGTAACTACATTTCCAACCATATATTAAAAAATGGATTTCCAGTTATATCACAGAATCAGCAGGTAATATACTGCCTCTGAGATCAATACAGAGACTGAGCATGTGCTTGGGTGCTCCTAAGATACCTCAGCTGGAAGGAGATGCGTAGGATCCCCTTGGGGCTTAAGACATTTTATAACCAAAGTACTTGCCAAGATGCTCTCTCCTCTGATTCTTCCTACTCTGCCTGGAGGAGAGGAGGGAATAGGGCAAGTTTCAATTGGCATTTGTTGGAAAACTACCTTTATTTGGGTGCTTGCACTGTTTTTCTAGGCACTGTACTTCATTTGCAGAGGTAGACGTCTTCTCAAAGAAAAATTTAAAGCACCTTAGTGATCCTCCTCCTCTTATTTGCCCTCTAGACATTCCTTACCTGCTTTGTTTTCTTCATAGGAAGCTCAGCTTCAGACTGAAATGCCTGATGGTAGCTATTTATGTAGTCGTAAGGTCTGAAGGTCACTTCAGGAACCCGCTGATTAAGGATGATCTATCAGTTTCATAAACACACTCCAGTCCCATCAGTACCTATAGTATATCTGTGCCTGCAGTGATAGATGGAAATTCAGTAATTATTTATCTAATAAGTCGCGAGGCCATAAAAGCTGGAATGCATCTTACTGCAGAGGAGCAAAAGATTTTATTGAATGAAAGCAATTGCACGATTTGATCGTGTGCAATATTAAAAACGTAAAGGAGCCATCTGTCTTTTCTTCACGGAGACCAATTCCGTGTGCTGAGCAGTCACTAATGGTGCACACTGGAAGAGTTTGTTATATCTGCTTGGAGCGAGGCGAGCAGTGTGCCTAATGGAACACCAATTAGGGTTCCTAGAAGTCAAAATGCTGTGGAGGAAGATAAATGAGTTACCTAGCTACAATAAACCACCGCCACATTCATGCATCCCCGGTACAGAGCAACGCAAGCAGCAGAATGCAAAAGCAATATTGGGTGAGGGAAATCTTTTGTGCACTGTCATTTCATATGCATGTTTTTAGCATAGGTACACGTATGCCATTCACATACGTCCCATACCCACCAGTAAGTAGTGTTCCATTTGTAGGTCGCTTGAAGAAGCTGAGGGAACAACGTTTCTATAGTCCTATGTACATAAACATGCATGTGTGCACACACAAACTGTGCATATACACTTTGCAGGGGTTAAACTTAAACACATGCAAGACTGAGCAATAAACACCCAGTTTAAGCAAAATCTATAAACTCTTTAAAGGGCAATAATGCTCCATACTCTTACAGTAAAAATAGAAGTCATTATGCAGCTCAGTGTATACAGCCTCTCATTAACTGCAGCACTGGCCTACATGGGACCTGGGAAGCTAAAATAACACTACTATCACTGCCAAAAAAAGCACTCATGAGCTGGAAAAAATCAGATTCTGCTCGTGGAATTGGAATGCAACACCTCTCCTCGACTCTGTGTGCCTTATGAGAGAGTCTTTACACATTCAGACACTACTTTTCCATATGACACTGGCAACATTTAGTATATGTGTCATCAAAGGCTGGTTTGCACCTGCTTCTGACACTGCTCAGCTTTGAGATCATTAAGTCTGCAAACATCATTATTTTAACTTCTTCCCCACCCCCCCGCCCCGTAGTTTTGCATAAAGTCTTCATAGGTTTTTACAAAGCACTTTTAGGTGCCTTCCTTTTGGCAATCCATGGGGTTGTCAGTTCTAGTTTTATCTGGGGCTGGTGGAAGCCCCCATAGCAGCAAGGATGCTTTGTCCCCATCTTCAGGGACCTCCACCAGACCCAGTAAGGCACACACTCTGCTGTTGCACTTTACAGCTGTGTGTTGACAGATGGAGAAAACCATCACTTCAAGTTTGGGGATATAATTCTCAATCTTTTTCCATCTGTCACCCCCAAACTTAAACCTATCAAGAGGTTTTTACCTCCAGCCTGATCTCTGCTCACTGACCCCTTCACCTCCGCCTCCTCTTCCCCATCCCTACAGCAGCCACAGTCCATTCAGCAACCACACTGATGAATTGATGTCCCTTTCTGTGAGCTCCCCATCCCTCTTCTCACCTCCTCACCCTGAGACTCCGAGTCTCCTACTCTGGGCCGTTGGCTTTCTCTGCCCTGGACCCTTTTCCCAGATCTTGTGACCACTCCCAAATTTCACACCTCAACTTCCTCAGTAGTCTTAATATCTCTGATTGACTTTATCTGAGCTTAATATATGCACCTGGAGGGCTCTAAGGCTTGTGCTTTCTGAAGGAGAAAGGGTAACAAAACCAGTTATATCTTCATCAGAAAACAAACTCACAGATAATATGATAAACATGAATGTTGGCAGCACTGAATGCTATACATTGCTGGAGGCCTCTGAAAGTCACTAATAGTAAAATACTGACTACTACACTAATACTCACTAAAACAGGGCACAACAAAGAATTTTGTCACCTGGAAAACACATCAGAGGAAAAAACTAACCTTGCAGACAGGATAGCAGAACCCCCACACCTCACCTGCCCCTTGGCCAAAGTTTTGGAGACCATGTAACCACCCAGCTAAGACAAAGAAGAAGAAGGAAAATGCTTTAAGAAGAAGGGAAGAGCTAAAGTAACTCTAGAGAACTATGTTTGATGTGAAGAAGGTCTCACATTTGATTTCATGTTTCTAGTGGTGTTTGCAAAACCTTAGAGGAGCCTGCTGTGCCTCCAGTAGTTACTCATCCGAGTGATGCAGAGCTGGCCTCTTGTTCCTTTGAAGCATACAAAGTCTTCAAAACAATGGTGCTATAACTCCTTATTCTGTTGGGTTTTTCTTCCTTTCTGAAGAAGAAATTAGTTTGAGCTTAATTTATGACAGGGGTGACTAAAGAAAAATTTAGAAGGACAATGGGAAATAACATCATGTTGTTTCAGAAAGAGCTGGGGACCAAACAGAAAAACACTTTTCAAAATTACCCTGTTTCTTTCTTAACAAAAAAAATAATCTGTACTGGTGTCCTGCTAATGTACACCTGGTGAAGTACTGCTCTATCATTGTTGGTAGTTAAGAGGGACTCAAAGAAGAACTTGAAGTAGGAGAAGGCAAAGAAGTGGATAAATGAAGCTGACACCAGCAGGGGCTCAGAGGAGAGCTGAGCCATAGGACAATAACTAATATTAGATATATAGCTATATATCTAATAACATAGATAATAATGCTAACTGATGGGACAGGAAGAAATAGCAGCCCAGGAAAGGGTCAAGCTCCCTTTGCTCGCCTGAAAAACTTGGAAACGTTCAAGAAATTGTCTTTCAGGCAGAAGGAGAGACAGATTTTGAATTTCAGGGCAGACCAAGTATGTGTTCAGGACTAATGTAGTTACAGTCAACCTCCGTGAATGAGACAGGAGTCCTGAGGCTGAATAGAGAGAGGCAGCAAAGGAGAAGATATCTATTCTTGAAATGATAGCTGTCCTTGGGTTTTTAACCTTTTCTTTAACCTGTGACAGTTGGACACCATCTCTTTTCCATGTGGACTCTCTCAGATTGTTCCAGGGAAAGCAATCTCCTCCTTAACCCGGAGAAATAAACCGTGATTGACATATATCCTTTTCTAGTCATTTTGCCTAGAGGCTGTTTCACGGGAATGGTGCAACACTGGATTTTATGCCTATCTCAGCTCACCAACGTGACTATGCCCCACTGTCTGGTGCTACCTGGAGACACGGTGTCTCAGGGTGAGGAGGTGAGAAGAAGGATGGGGAGCTCACAGAAAGGGACACCAATTCAGCAATGTGGTTGCCTGTGTTCCTGCTGCAGTGCTACTTCTTTGAGAGTATCCAGCTACAACGCACTTATTATTGACAACAATATCAAAGCAAGAATGGCTCAAAGGTCACGTTAAATCTTAGCAAATATGCTGGGAGCTGCCACCTCCAGCTGGCTCTCTCTGGACTTAGAAGGAGCCAATTCATGGTAGTGTGGTAAAGGTAGAACTATTTAGAGAACCTGAAGAGGAAAACACAGAGGAGCAACGTGGGTCACTCTGGCTATGATGTGCAATGGCTTGGGAATTACTTTTGTCTTTTTCTCAAAGATTTTCCTTCTCCTAAGACATGATAGACCTTCTGCTCTTTTCTTACATCACTGAGCCAATGGTACTGATTCCAACTTGGAATCATAAAAAAAAGCATAGCCTTCAACTTCTTTCCTTTTGATGTATGGATTTTCAAGGAGACTCAATTTAAGATTTTCAAAGGACTTGAAGAAATTCATGCTCAAATTCTATAGATTCAGCAGAAGTCTAATGTAACTTCATATTGCAGCCTCCCAGCTGGTAACTTGTGGACGTTGGAAAAGTTTCTTTCAAGACTCTCCTCTTCCATGCTACACCATTCGGTATGTTTCTACTTTAGCCCAAACTGGTTTTAGTTAATATAAAATACAGATGATCTTTTACAGTTTGTGATGTACCTCACTTGGTGATACTTTATCAGCATTACTTTAGAGAATGCCCAGGAAGGACAATCAATCTAAAGTATCAGACTTAGCAGAAAGCACCTGGTGATCCTGGGACTCAGACCAATGTAGTGTGGTCTCGCCTGAAATCTGATTAATAAGCTTGATGTCCCTATGAGCTGGAAGCTTGTATCTCACAATGACTAGGCGAGGCAGCTAGAAGGGAAGTGAAGCAAACCACGGTCTGACCCTGAAGGGCACTATTAAATATTTTGGTTTGCTTCCATGAACATCAGAATGACAGGATGAAATATTTTAATTAACCTAGCTTTTGGCTTTGCAAGCTTGGTCCAAACTTTTTTCTCTCTTTTAGGAGCAAGCTTGCTTCTCCAACCATGATCTTCCACCAGATGTCTCTCCCCTGGCGTTTCCCATGCTAAAGCAACTTTATCAAAGGTAGAAAAATCTACCTTGGCAGTCAACTTGCACTGCTAAAAATAATCTCTCCTATGCACTGAGCAGGCAGGGCAAAGACTATTCAGAATGTGCACGTATTGATCCTACCATTCACATGCCAGAAGTAATTGCTCACTTTGAGCATGTTTATAGATCTATGCTAACTCCTGGTTTCCTCACATCATGTCAGGACTGAACACAATCTTTCATAAATCTGTGTAGTTTCCAGAGCACTTTGGAGAGCCGTGGAATTTTCTATGGCAGATTTGGGAAAATCCTGTAACAGCCTCTTCTGATAGCCAGTGTTACTACAAACCTTCACAGGTAGCTAGAGGAACACTGTGGAAATACCTCTCTGGGGGCTCACAGGACCACTGACATGCTAAGCACAGCAATTTGTACTGCAAAACTTTTTTCAAGCAAGTTTTATACCCTGTGTTTTGGGTTTTTTTTTTTTATTGAGGGAACTGTGATCCTGACCTCTCCTCCCTCAATTATGCTCCAGGTTCAATTGTGGTTTCCTATGAGGTTTAGAAACAGTTGGAAATCTGGAAACTTTTTTTTCTTTCTTTCTTTATTGGTCATATGTGTGGACAGTTTATGATTAATCGGGCTTTATTCTCATCCTGGCTGACTACTGTGAAAGGAAAAAAGCCTCCTGCTCTCTCCATTCCCTGCATTGTACTGAGACACAGTTTTCTGGTGTTTCTCACCGTGGCTGGCAAGATCAGTCCGTGACCTGTTCCAATTCACTAGGAGTATTATAGTACACAAAGAGCCAGCCACTCTCGTAAGTGCAATGTGAAGTGTTGTTTCTCAGTGCTTTTATCTCTACAGCTTCCTTCATTCCTTCTCCGCTGCCACCACAAACTTGAGCCCCTCAAGCCTGTAATGTGGAGCAATTAGCCTCGAAGCCCAGATCACTCTGGCTATGTCTGCAGAGCTAGATGAAAGCTGGACAAAGACCGACTCCTGGTGCCATAGCTGAATGGGAGCTTTATAGTGGCCTTACAGAAAACTTATTTTGAAGGCAGCCAGCCTCAGGAGGTCAGAACAGAGTTAGGGAATGATAGAGTAGTTAAACAAAGAGCTTCAGAAAATATTAATTAAATTGACTCCTTCCTCCCTTGTACGCATGTTTGCATGGTCGTGTACCTGTGACCAAAAGAATCCTGTGTTGTTTTGGCATTCATATAATGAGTTTTCCTACCCTCACTCTCCTCCTTTGAAAAAACACCTCATTCTCTTAGGTAGAGCAAGACTCTTCTCCCCTCTCCCCCCAAAACACCTAAAGCCTCTCATAACCAACTAAAAACCCATCCCTTGGCACATTTATCCTAACCCGCTGAATCAGTTTTTCTCAGGAGAGAACATGGAGTGTAGGACCTGACGTGTTGATGTGACAGGTGGCAGTTAGACAACACCAGCACTACTGCCAAAATTGCTGCCCGTGACTCTTGCGACCACTGAGGATACACATTGTTTAATCAGTAATCACAAAGCAGGAGCGCCTTGAACATTTAATATCTTGATAGGTGTCTCATTCCTGCCAGAAACGTTTATACGCCACGATCTAACTTCAAGTCTCAACTGAGCTCCTGGGAGAGGCTTTGCTGCAGCTGAGGAGGTAGGATTGAGAATAAAGAATTGTTTTTGAAACACAAAACATTTATTGTTCAATTCGTCACTGCTGTGGCTGCCTGGGAGCACTGACAAGCAGGGAACCACAAGATGTGAGGAGATGACAGGTGACACTTTGGTTCAGTTCCAGCCAGTGTATTTTCTGCCACTGCTTTTAACACACTGTCCATAGGAAAAACAAAGAACCACGAAGGCACAAAATAAAACTCAAGACACAGGAAGAGAGACAGGTTGAGGGGCAGGTAGCCCAAGCAATTACCCCTGGACAGGTCTCTTGGGGAATTAATTAACTTCAAGCAATTCTAGTCATCAAGTGTGGGAGGAGGGAGGGGCTTGCACTTTAGCCTGTGCCTGAGGCTCCATAAGTGTAGCATAAACGTAAGTGAGGGGCTCAAAGTGTTAACTGAGGAATGAGATGGGAGAGATTTAAAGGAGTTTCCACCATTGCTGTTTCCAGAGACAAAGAGATCCTGGCACTTGTTCAGAAAGAAAGACCTGCTGATCCCAAGCCCAGTAAACTTTCCCCCTGCCAAAGAGATAAGTGATAATAATTCCTACCTCAAGAAATGCAGCCTTAATGTGACAAATTAATATCAAAATACTTGTTAAGCATCTTGCTGTAAGAGAGAGGGTTCTGCTAAAATTTTGTCTGAAGAATTCTATCAGATGAATTATTGCCAAACATTGCAGGAAAACAGGACCAAATGATCTCTTGCTTCTGTACCTTACCTTAAATTACCTCTCTCTGTTTTTCTGTTAAGACAATTCTGGCATGTTAACAGTGTTAACTGTTAACAGCCCCCTTTAAATATTGAAATATTGCAATAAATTCTCCCTGGAGCCTTCTCTTCTCCGGGCTGAAAAACCCCAGCTGTCTCAGCCTTTCTTCATAGGAGAGGTGCTCCAGCCCTCTGATCATTTTTGTGACCCTGCTCTAGACGTGCTTCAACAGATCCATGCTTTTCCTGTCCTGAGGTCTCCAAAGCTGGACGCAGTACTCTATGTGGGGTTCTGTCGAAGCAGAGTAGAGGGGCAGAATCACCTCCCTTGACCTGCTAGCCACAATTATTTTGATGCAGCCCAGGATATGCTTGTCTTTCTGGACTCTGAGTGCACATTGACAGGGTCACATCTATCTTTTCATCCACCAGCACGCCCAAGTCCTTCTCCACAAGGTTGCTCTCAATCCCTTCATCTCCCATCCTGTACTGATACTGGTCGTTACTCCAGCCTAGGTGTAAGACCTTGCACTTCAAGTCAGGGATATGTTCAGTCTTCCCAATATTTGTTTTTCCAGGATGGTTGTGCTTAAGCTGCTTGCACCACGAGACAGAGCTAATTGAAATGCCAAGGTGTACTGCACACCCTTTGTGACAATTTCAGGCCATGTTAAAACCACTACCACATTTGAAGAGGTTGAATTTTGAGGATCAGAACTTTCTGAAGCACTGTGCATTTGGGTTTATTTATAACTTGTGCAAATTGGTACAATGATAAATGTGTGACTGCAGGAAAGCGCTGAGCTAGGCAGAGGTATTTGCTGTATCTGTCTCCCAAAGAAAGTCTTGTATATCTCTTTGTACATGATTAATTGTTGTTGCTTGAGCTCTTATAGAAGACCTATAGCTGAAGAGCTGTGAGGTTATTATATATCCATCTAATTCTACCTCAAAACCCTACACTTCCATGGAAAGTACTACACAACTTACCTGAAGCTCCACAAGTCTTGATTTCTTGTGGCTTTGCTTACTCTCTGGTGAGTATAAATCTGAAACTTCAGTAAAAATGAGTGTGTTTGAGCGGTTTGGGAGAACAGAGAAGCGGGACTAAATAAAACATTGTATTTATGGCACAGAAACAGTCACTTTATTTTATAGTGCAAATAGGAACTTGTTCTGCCTCCATTGTGCTTAGGACCAGAAGGATAATTTGTGGATCAAATATGCCTTTGGTACACTGACGAGGCCATCACGATGCAGCACATTGTCACTTTATTTGCCTAGAGTAACTGCAAGTCCTTTGCACAAGCCTCCTGTTCAACAGATAATGTGGTCGCCATATTTATGGTCACAGTGTAAGCCTGGTGATTCTCTAATGCCTGGTCCCCAACGTTCTCACTCGTCAGATCAACTTTACTGGTGCATGTCAGGGACCTACTTGCTCTCTTGTTGATAGGTAGTTGGTACAGTTCATTGTACATCTCCCCCTTCTCCCTGCCCTGTTTCAGTCTCTTATCAGGAACTAGAAACTCAGTTTTCCTGACTTTGTAATGATGTACTTCAAGGTTTCCTCAGACAGAAAGCAATATTTTAAACTTGACAGCCAGACACAGAGGTGCTGTGGAAGCAGGTGCTGTGGAAATAAGCACAAGCCAACACTGAGCAGCTGCTTTGCTGGTAACTTGCATTGTTGTGCTCCACTCAACATCAGAACAAGACCTTTCCTACATGCAGTATGAAGACCCTACCCCTTCATTGCCCCCCTGGGTTATGTGATATGCTTTTAATTAGTTTTGGCCCACAGCTTTTACCATGTGACTGCATTTCAGTCATCTACAAGAAGACAGGAATTTGCTTACTAATTTATTTAAAGACATTCATCTTCTCCATGTCTGTTATCCTGGAGGAAAACTGGAGTGCTGTGTTGATAGAACAGCCCCAAGACTCAATCTGTTTCTCAGTAAAATCTGTCAATCAACTCACATCATAGTAAAATGGAGATGTGCAGTGGTAAACCAAGTACAGACAGTACACTTGGGCAAATGCAGATTTCTGTGGCTAAGCAGATAAACTCCTCTCTCTGCAGCAATGAGATAGTTTCTCTTTGTTAAGGGACGTCCAAGCACCAAAGAGCATCAACCCTTCTCTTGTGTAGGGACACACTTTTTACATGTCCCTTCTGTTTTGATGGGGAGTGGGAAAGAAGGGAATACTTCCAGCTGTTTGTGACTGCTTTATTTTTAATTATCATGGATTTAAGAGCAAAACAAATGCTGTGATATGCCATTGAAAGTGTTTAGGGTATATGCTTGGATAATATCTGAAAGGAACTGCCTGTGTGAGGAAGGGACATAGGTTCAACCACTAGTATTGTGACAAAACTTATGCTGTCCCATACTCTGCACTGATTTAGTCCTGCGAAGGATATTTCTTGAATTCAATGCCCACTTGAAATAGTAATTTATTTCATAAATTAGTCTTCTGAGTTTTGTTTGTTTGGGTTTTGTTGTGTTTGCTTCTGTTGTTTCGGTGTGTTTGGTTTTTGTTGTTTTGGTGTGTTGTTTGTTTTTGGTTTTGTTTTTTTAATGCAGGTTCTCTTCCAGAAAGCATACAATGTTCAAATGCCCAAGACATGAAACACTTAGACTGGGACCAGTAATAGTCCATGACTAGACTTTCTGGGGTTAGACTGAAGAGCCCCAGGTTCCTGCTATAATGCAACTCAAATCTCATTCTTCAAGGCCTGGACATACCTGGTGTTTATGCTTAGGAAAGCTATTTCAGGTCATAGGTGGAGGTCTTCATGTATGGTTCTGTTTATAACTGACACATTTTCCTTTAGAAGTGAAAGGCTGGAGGAAGTTTTTGTAGTTTTGAGAACAGCTCAAGGTTACCTGAAATATAGAACTCCAGTGAAGATGCAGCAATACAGATATAGGATTGTAAGTGGCAGATTTCTTTATAATCATGCATGGTTCATTTTGCTGTTCATAGAATTGCAGAATCAATGCAAACAATTGCATTGAATGCAATCTTTTGTATGTGTTGCTAATGTTTTCAAATGTTGTGTAATAATGTACATGTCCTGAGGGTCAGACTGCATCATGTATGTTCCAAATAGTCTGAATCCACCCTGGCAATATCATGATCAGGAAATTTCACTAAATGAAATTTGAGAGTTCACTGAATTAAACCTGTAAATACTGCTGGATTCTAAATTTAAATTAGGAAATATTACTACAGAGATACAAAACAAAGGCTTTTGAATCCAAGACACTTATGAAACAAGATCTGACATCTAAAAGAGCAAGCTGAAAGTCACTGTGATAAATAGAACATGTACTCCTTACAAAATCCAAATGGTCCTTATTATCTCTACATCATTAACATCTACATAATTTTCATTTTCATAGGCTATTTCCTAAGTACTGTGGGCTCTCATTTTCTGATCAGTGAAGCCGACTGCATTCAATGAAATACCATCATGTTCACACTTGGGATAAATTCTGCTCAGGTCATGAATAAAATATATTAGGCTGCTACTGTACTGATTCCCCAAAGAATGCTCATGGCAAAGCCAGCATCTAATTCACCACTCTGAATTTCCTGCAGC
Source organism: Todiramphus chloris collaris (assembly GCA_025345505.1). Classification (NCBI taxonomy): domain Eukaryota; kingdom Metazoa; phylum Chordata; class Aves; order Coraciiformes; family Alcedinidae; genus Todiramphus; species Todiramphus chloris. The sequence goes on from JANVCC010000021.1 coordinate 1,538,294, forward strand.
AGCTAGTACTTTTTACTAGTTAGGAAAAAAAGCAACTACTGACTTGCTAGCTTTAACTTTTACTTTTGAGTGTTTTTGGGGTCAGATGGTATCCCCAAATTATTCATGTAAGAGGTGAGTCAAACAAGGATGAGACCATTGTTATCTCAGCTTTTGATACGATTGCTCCAGCATCACTGTGCCCCTTGACACGATTCAGCCAACTGCATGTAGACATCAATCCATTTAAGATGATCATTGCAACTAGGCAGGGGTGGAGTGGGAGAAGAGATTTCGTTTCACATCCATTTGAATTTGTGTTCTTGTTAAAACTGTTGCAGGGTCTTTATTTGCCCCCAAAGCCCACTCACTGGTCACAGTTTAATTATAAAAATAGAGTATTGCATAGACAAATGTAGTAATGTCCTACATAACCACGGGGACTCTGTACGCTTGACTGGATAGCATGTGATTGACATGACCTCATAAAGTCTACTTAGCCCGTGTGGGCAATAAATTCCAGACACTGAAGGCAACCTAAGTGATCAACCAACCTGCTGGCTTGGTGAGTCTTGCAAACTAAACTTGTCCACACCATCTTTTCTCAGGATTTTTACAGAGACTCCAGATGAGCTACTGGGAGGTGGAAAAGACTTGAGCCAGCATTTTATTTCATTCAACTCTCAATACTTCTGGAGAGCTGCGAAGAGTCTCTACTTCCTCTTTTGTGTTGGATTAACCAATAAGGCCAGAACCAGGCTCCAGGGCTAAAGTAATCTTCCTGATGTCTACACATCCCTATCACGCTCAGCAGAACTTCAGGCTCACAGCAGATGAAACAGAGGTTGATGGGAGCTCCAATTACAGTAAGAGGGCTCTGGATAGTGTTGGAGTAGATGAATGGGGGTCACAGCATCAAAAAGTGATGCAACTGTGGTGACAATACCATTTTGGGATATGGGCTATATATCCAATATACCATTTTTGGGCTGGGGCAAATTGCAGGCTTTTTTTTTAAACACAAGCAGCTCCCCATGTTGCTATATCTCAAATGTCACTGTATTGAAAATGCAACATTTCCCAGCCCTACAAATATTGTTGTGGAAGGACGGAGGCAGCTTGTGAATCACCAAACTTTATTTGCAAGCTGATCATGGTTTTCATGTAAATGGAATTCTCTTAGCATTTGTCAGTTTGGTTAAAGCTGAGAGAAATTTGTCTTGCCAAGCTTTCTCAGCACTCCCCGCTTACCTCACTTGTCTGCCTTCTGCTCCCCTTTATGGCAGTGCCTGATTCACAGTGCAAACTGGATGGAAAATGACAGAGCCTCAGCCAGAAGCTCGCTCGACTGGAGTGACGTTTCTTGTGAATGACCGCGATGCAAGTGGCATTTATGCGACAGCATTTTGATAAAGGCAACAAATGATTCAAGGCTGTCAAACAACCTTTTTTTTTCCCCCTGTATTAAAGAAGGATGGACAGTTGCCATTCATTATTTGACTATCAAAATACTTGCATTTAAAGTCAAAACATCTGCTGTCTTTATACTGCGATCTGCTTAGCCCTACGTGATTAAGTGCTTGTCCGAAGCTGATGTTGAAAGTGGCATGTTTTTAACCACATTATCCCCCTTCTGAGATTCAGAAGCATTATTTTCCTATTTTCTAGTAGGAAGAGGGAATGAAGTATGTTGTTTTGAGCTGGATTCAAGACTGAAACAAGCCTAGATGTATAGGATCACTTGTGTTCAGAGACCAGAGTCAAGAACAGACTGAGATGGCTCCTCTGGCCCAGGCCACAGACAAGGCAAGTACCCTCTGCCTGTGGTTGTCCTTTCAATCACTATAATAATGAGCCAGGAGAAATCATAAATTCTTGCATGATGGTGTGCATTTTAGCAGTGTTCTGGATTCACCGTGGGTGTGCCTTGGCCTGTATCAACTCTTGTGCCCAACTCCTTGTCAACTGTCCATGGAAAAGAAATCCAAATACTTACTTGGTCTGAAAATTAGGTTCCATGCTCCAAAAATATGTTGGTCTAAACTCTTCGGTTCCAGGACCAGTTTGCCTCAGGCCATTTGCATATAGCAAAAAAAAAAAAAAGGTATTCTAGTATCTAACTAATCTCTGTATCCACCTCTGTAGGCTTAATTCTTTCTCCAGTGATTTAGACAAGTTTCATAGCAAATATGTCGTTATTAGAGCCAGAGTAATTAGAGGGCTTGGAGCTGCTCCTGTAAATAGAATTTTACTCCAATCGTTTTTCCCCATGACACTGTCAGGATTCACCCCTGCGGAAGGTTTTATCAATCATTTCCTATGACAGTCTCTAATTCTCAGCTTCCTTAACCACTGCTGTATATCATTTTTTGTCATGTAATTAATTAGGACATGGCATGAGAAAGACAGAGGCCTGTGAAATGTGCTTAGTGGAACAGAGAATTTGCTCAATTAGGGCCTTAGCTTCTTGATTATTTCATATAATCTAGAGGAAGTATTGCCTCAACTATATTTCTATGCAGGGATGTTAGGCTCTCTCACTGTGAAAACACTCACACGTTCAGCCTTACTTGAGCTCTTCCTAATTCTTACTGCTGCATCCCTTCAGCTCCCTAGTCCGACTTCTGCTGAAGGGGCTTATTTTCAGATATATCAAGACTTCACTCTTTTCTGTCAGAATACTGAGAAGAGAACAAAATGTTATACCTCTTGTTGCTAACATGGTAGCTGCAACTCTTAATCCTGTTCTATAAACAGACCTGACTGATTGGGTTATTCCATTTTATTAAACTTTAGGGATGGGCATATGATCAAGCAGACTTAATCAGTTCCTGTCAGCCTAAGCCTACTACAGCTGTGAGAAAAAATGCCTTAGCATTTCATGGCCATGGCAAAGAAACTGAGCACCTGTAATGTCACTATAAGGAACTGATGTTGGTAACGTTTCATGTTATTAGAAGCCTGGATAATAATTAGAACACAAACGAAGACAAGGTCCTGTGACTAAATATTCACTTCCTTTGCAATAAATATAATTGTCCAAGAGCAATCCAAGTATGTGACGGGGAACCTGGGAGGAGGATTTCATAGACAAGGAAACTGATGAAGATGAATGATGATGTGGTCACTGAAGCTCTTGTCCCCACAAAAAATGTTCTTAGTCCTGACAGGTGATTTGATGTCTCTGTTGCCTGTATAATCTTGTATAGTAAGTATCCACATATGTATTTTCTAGCCCTTGTTGTCATAATACTGATGGCCCTCATAGCAGTGTATTTCCATCTCCACCCTTACAGTGTCTGATGTTGGAATGAGTCAGAGAGACCTGTAAGTTTTCTAAATAAGGTGCATTTCATCTATACCAAGTACTATGCCAGCATTGCTTATGCCATTCCTGGTAGTATACCACTATAATTATATTCTCAGAATCACAGAATCACAGAATCATTTAGGTTGGAAAAGCCCCTTGGGATCATCGTGTCCAATCATTAGCCCTACTCTACAAGTTCACCCCTAGACCATGTCCCCCAACACCACATCCAAGCGATGCTTAAATACATCCAGGGATGGGGACTCAGCCCCCTCCCTGGGCAGCCCATTCCAATATTTCACTGCCCTTTCAGTGAAGAATTTTTTCCCTAGTGTCCAGTCTAACCCTGCCTTGTTTCAGCTTGAGGCCGTTCCCTCTGGCTCTGTCCCTGATCACCTGAGAGCAGAGCCCAGCACCAGCCTCTCTCCAATGTCCTTTCAGGGAGCTGGAGAGAGTGAGGAGGGCTCCCCTCAGCCTCCTCTTCCTCAAACTAACCAGGCCCAGCTCCTTCAAACGCTCCTCAGAGGATCTCTTCTCCAGCCCCTTGCCCAGCTTCGTTGCCTCCTCTGCCCCCGCTCCAGCCCCTCGAGATCTCTCTGGGACTGAGGTGCCCAAACTGGACACAGTGCTCGAGGGGAGGCCTCCCCAGTGCTGAGCACAGGGGGCAGTCCCCTCCCTGCTCCTGCTGCTCACACTGGTTCTGAGCCAGGCCAGGATGCCCTTGGCCTTCCTTGCCCCCTGGGCACACTGCTGCCTCATCTTCATTCTCCTGTCTGTTAGAACCCCCAGGTCCCTCTCTGCAAGACAGCTCTCCAGCCACACTGCCCCCAGCCTGGAGCTTTGCATGGGGTTGTTGCTGCCCAAGTGCAGGACCTGGTACTTGGCCTTGCTGAAACTCAGACCATTAACAGTGGCCCAGCGATCCAGTCTATCCCAGTCTCTCTGGAGAGCCTCCCTATCCTCATGCAGATCGACACACCCACCTAACTTGGTGTCATCTGCCCATTTACTGATGGTAGACTCTGTGTCCTCATCAAGATCATCAATAAAGATGTTCAATAGAAACGGCCCCAGCACTGAGCCCTGAGGAACACCACTTGTGACCTTCCACCAGCTGGATTTAGAACCATTGGTCACTACTCTCTGGGCCTGTCCATCCAGCCAGTGCTTGATCCAGCAGATCCTGTTCTCATCCAGGTCAGGAGCAGCCAGTTTTTCCATTAGAAATCTATGGAGAACAGTGTCAAATGTTTTCCGGAAGTCCAGGTAGACCACAACTACAGCCTTTCCCTTGTTCTCACTTGTGTTTCTGTCAGCTTATCTATATGTTGCTTTATAGAAGTCCCACAGCCATCTGGCAGTAATCCACAGTGGTTAGGAAGTCCAGTCATGGAAGAGGACAAAGTCTACTGGGACTGGGAAATACAACCACAAGACAGCAAGCCTAATCCTTTCCTCAGACAGTTTGCACACTACATGCAGAAAAACAGTTTACACATCAGGTACCCGAAGAAGCTGTACTGCAAAGGAACCGGAGGTGTTGGCTCCAGCTCATCATCAGGCTAGGTGTTGTCAAGGTCTTTCCTGTCTTCACTGAGAAAGAGACTGTGAAGGAGGGACTGAAGGGCAAACTTGATGTAACTTTTGCAGAGTACGCTGTGGGAAATGCTGGAAAGAGTTGCAAGAATTCATTTTGATAGTGAACAGAGCTGAAATGGAAAGGCAAAGATATTAAGATCCTTGAAAGAGATGACAAGTGGCCTGTGTCTGCTAAAATGGAAAAGAAAAAAAAGACAGTGAAAAGCTTCCAAGACAAGAGTAAAATGATCAAAATTAATGACTCGTAGAACGGCACTTTGCAGCAGCAGTCTAAACGGATATGCAAAGAGAGGGATTTGCCAAAACAGATGAAAACAACTTTGGACTAGTAAAGATGTAAGATAGTGCAAGACAGGATGAGACTCATACTGTGTAAAAAGAAATACTGCAGAAGTAATCAACAGTGTCAAGCAACGGCCAGAATGTGAAAAGCCAGAAATTAGAAACATAGAATTGTAGAATAGTTTCGGCTGGAAGAGACCTTCAGGATCATCAAGTCCAACCTCACTCCCAGCCCTATCAAACCCACTAAACCATGTCCCTAAGCACAACACCCAACCGCCTCTTCAACACCTCCAGGGATGGGGACTCCACCACCTCCCTGGGCAGCCCATTCCAGTGCCTGACAACCCTTTCTGGAAAGAAATGCTTCCTGAGATCCAGCCTGAACCTCCCCTGGGTCAACTTCAGGCCCTTTCCTCTTGTTCTGTCCCTTGTCCCCAGGGAGAACAGCCCAACTCCCACCTCGCTACAGCTTCCCTTCAGGTAGCTGTAGAGGGCAATAAGGTCTCCCCTCAGCCTTCTCTTCTCAAAGCTAAACATCCCCAGCTCCCTCAGCCTCTCCTCATAAGAGACATGCTCCAAACCCTTTCCTAGCTTTGTAGCCACCTCTGGACCCTCTCCAGCACCTCAACATCCTTCTTGTAGAGAGGGGCCCAAAACTGGACACAGTATTCAAGGTGGAAGACAGAAATGCGGTGGAAGACTTAATGACAAGCTGGTAAGATAGCAGGGGTGGTGATAGTAGGGGTGGTCACAATGAGGCAGGGAAACGTCATGGAGGAAAGAAGTGTGGATCCACAGCTCAGTTTTCACTCTAATAAACTTAGCCTGATGGCTGGAGCTTTCAGATACAAGCCTCAGTCTTCAACAACATGCTAGCTACAGACAATCATGCAGCACCTTCTACAGAAGAAGAGGCTGGCTGTTCACAGGCTGTAAAGTCATCTATTCCAGGTGGTGTGGAACAGACAGCAGCACAAGAAAGATCAGGTTCTGTTAAAATATACACATATTGTTTTTACTGTGTTTGTGCCTATGATCTAAGGAGCAACCTGAACTATATGGCTGAGAAATCCATCACCTCGCAGGCAGGAGCAAAGAGCTATGACAAAGTCTCTTTCTCTGACACTGTTATTGGTGGTCACTAGTACAATTACCACTGGCAGCAAACTGATCAGTTAAAAATAATCCCTCTTCTGAGAGAGTAAGAGTTGCTAAGAATGAAGGCCTTTTGACCAAGTCTCCTCCTTAATAGTTAAGACTGAGGAACAAGGTGTAGGAAGGGATAGTTGCTGTCTTCTCTCCCTTCTCCTCCTCCTCTCCTCCTCCTCCTCCTCCTCCTCCTCTCCTCCCTCCTCCTCCTCCTCCTCCTCCTCCTCTCCTCCTCCTCCTCCTCCTCCTCCTCCTCCTCTCCTCCCTCCTCCTCCTCCTCCTCCTCCTCCTC
>JANVCC010000021.1:1545007-1663381 GCA_025345505.1 Todiramphus chloris collaris
TCCTCCTCCTCCTCCTCCTCCTCCTCCTCACAGAGTTGGAAGTCCTGACACACATCATGCTCATTAGATATGTCAGTGGAAGAGAGGTTATCAAATGTATGTCATCTTTTTTCTTAGGGTTGAGCCTAATTGCCCTGATCCTTATTAGTACCTAGACAACAACTCAATTTATTGAGACATGAGCAACTCACATGCTACACAAGCTTGTGCACAGGGTTTTGAACTTTAACTAAGATCCCACTCCTATAGGCACTGTTGAGCTGTGGCTACCAGAAACAATACAGATATGGATACAGCGCCCTGCTTGCTCCTGGAAGGAGACTGTAGTAGCGTAAAGATCTCCTGTTAAATGGCACTGGTGTGTCTAAAGAGATCATGGGGTCACCAGGACATTCTCTACCACCATAAAGGCCGTAGGACATATAGCTCTTCAACCCCGAAACTTTCCTAGCTTGTCTGAGCAGGTAAGTAGGAGGTGGGTAGGCAAAATTCACATTCACATATTATATATGTAGATGGGAACAAGAAATGCTATGTTCAGATGAATCCAAATTTATAAGATTATCTGTTCTGCTATCATCCCAAAGACATGAAAACAGTTATTTTTGTGCATTTTACCTTCTTTTGATGGAACAGTGTTTTCAATAGATTGCACTGAATCTCCAAAGTGTTTTCTGAGGGATGGTGTTGAATACAATGGCTGGGCTTTTCCCACTGTCTAGCTCTAAGTTATTTCTATAAAGAAGAAGCAAAAGGAAAAAAAAAAAAAAGTCTCAAAGTATTTACTAAACACTGATGGGAATCAAAACACTCAAGTTTTAGTTTAATCAGATTGTAGACTGTAGTTTAGGGAAATAACTTATCTCAGTTTTATTTTCTTGATAGGTTTGGCAAGTCAAACCTGTAATTTAGTGAACGTTAAACACATTTGTTGAAAATATCATACTAAGCCTGAAATTACACACACAAAAATATCATTAACACGATTACAGTTGTGAAAACTATGAACATTACCACTTAACATTAACTTCCTAACAATCAAGAGATGGTAATGTAAAAATTAACTCACAAGTTGTCACTCATGGAGCTAGCTTTGATCCAAAGTATTTTGTAGATAACTGGAGTCATATTTCAGTATTGATTATAAATTACATAGAATCATAGAATCATTCAGGTTCGAAAAGACCTCTAAGATCATCAAGTCCAAACATGTACCAAACATTACCATAACCACTAAACCATGTCCTGAATTGCTGGGTCTACACCTTTTTTGAAGCCCTCCAAGAATGGTAACTCCACCCTCTCCCTGGGCAGCCTGTTCCAATGTCTCTCCGCTCTCTCAGGAGAAAAATTGTTCCTCTTGTCCAACCTAAACCTCCCCTGGTGCAACTTAAGTCCATTTCCTCTTGTCCCATCACTAGTCACCTGGGAGAAGAGACCAACAGCCACTTCACTGCAACCTCCTTTCAGGTAGTTGTAGAGAGGAATAAGGTTTCCCCTCAACTTCCTTTTCTCCAGACTAAGCAATCCCAGTTCCCTCAGATGCTCCTCAGCAGACTTGTTCTCCAGACCCCTCACCACCTTTGCTGCCCTTCTCTGGAGCCACTCCAGCTCCCATAAGAGCAGTTCTAGTGTTCACTTACAGGGGTAATTTAAGCAAATCAAAGGTCTGTTTAACACCATCCCATCTCCAAGCTGCAGAAAGTCATTATACAATAGCCACTCCTTCCTAGTTTCCTCTCTAGTAGAGCATTTGTCTTTCAATAGGGCATACAGATGCTCAACTTCTGTCCACCCTTTCAGCCTTTGGTCCCTCTGCATGCTCCCTGAAGGAAGCGGATGGTTCAGAGGGGATCTGGCCCCTTCTGCATAGTGGTGGAGAGTTCCCAGAGCAGCAGAATCCTCTGAAAAAGGAAGATAGATTTGGATATATGTCCTCTTCAACTCCACCTCATCTTTTCAGTCCCACAGGGATTTCCTTGCATTGTACGGTTGGGCTAAAGGCTGAATGAAACCTGGTATGTGAATCTGCAACTGCTTGCTCCAAAAACCCCCTATAAAATCTACCAAGATGTAGATTTACTGCTAAATCAGTGTTTCATGGCAGCAGGTTTTCTGCTTAGTATCTGTCATTTGGCACAGAATTCTTCCTGAATGTGACTTTGTCACTCCAGTGACAGTGTTAGTTTTTATATCATTTCAAAGCAACAATAACCCATGGAATCGTGACAAAATCCAACGACATTTTTTTCTTCTAAGATGCTTCATTGATTTGGGCATTTTACTGAAAAAGTTACAGCTTCCTTTTTTATTTACAATAAATCTCGTTTGTTTTCATCAACAAAACAGACTCTGGGAATGTGAGTACCTCATACTGACAAAAAACAGTTGCAACTGAGAAAAGTTTAAAAAAAAAACCGCTTAGACATACTCAGCTTTTCACATAGTTGTCTGCATGTTTCTATACCTCCCTGGGTCTATAGCTTGTGGGGTGGGGGTCAGCTTCCCACTACATTTTCAGTTTTTCTGCTGAAAACTGAAATGGCAAATCAACCCTCTGTACAGTGTGGGAATAGGAAGCTAAGACAGGCTGCTTTTGAGAATAACCCAAGGTATGAGTGTCTGTTCTCTGGCCTGTTTAAAGGCTGGAACACCAGAGTAGAATCCCCAGAGCTAAAGAAGCATAAGAGCTACTTTTCATCTAGCAAAGCAAGAGGCTAAGAATAAATGCTCCCTTGTGGATGAGGTGTGAGTGTTACCTGGGAGTAAGACACAAACCACACCAAAGCCTGGGCAGTGATTTACCTCTCTTTTCACAGTGCTGTAAATCTGGAGTGTTAGAAGGGTCCTTACATGTGAGACACACGAAGATTTGAGGAAGAAAAAAGCAACGTGAAAATGAGTGGTTTCACAGAAACTGATTGCAACACGGAACCATCTCTAACAAAACAAAGGCTGCGAGCCCTGTGGTTTTGTTCACAATTCTGATAACTGATATGAGGGATTCAAACCTGACACTTCTTTTTCCTTGGCAACCTGATTTCTCCAGCATGGCCTCTTCGACGTTCATTGACATCATTAGAGGCCACAAAGTCAGTGAAGGCAGATGGCATCTCATCTACCCTAGAGGTGTCAAAGTTAGGTGGCTAAGCTTGGGACAGTCACAGCAGGATTCTTTTGCAGTTATTAGAGAAAAATGAGCACCTCCAGAGATGGTTTGCTTCATCTGTCTTGGACAACTATTTTAAGATAAGATGAGTCATTTCTGGAGAGACTTTTTTCTTTGAACCAACTTTAAAGGTATTACAGATGTTCAGCTTCAATCTTTAGCTGCCAAAGTTGGGGTAGACTCACTGTTCCAGTAACTCTGTCAGTTAACATGCTTGAGGATTCATCCCACTTAAATCAAATTTAGGGATACTAAATCAGGGTAAGGCAGATGTTTTGTAACCAGGAGAAATTCCTTCTTAAGCCAAGATGGATGTTGGGAACCCTTACTTTACAGAGCAGAAAGGAATGAAAGGGCCCTTGAAGATACAATCCTTCCAGTAGTAATACATAGTTTTTTAGTAATTTCTCCCTCTTATTCAGAGTAAATTAAATCCCATATGAAAATAAATTACTATTTTTTTTAGCACCATGAGGCACTTACTGTATCACAGAATCATTTATGTTGGAAAAGACCCTTGGGATCATCGTGTCCAACCATTAGCCCTACTCTACAAGTTTACCCCTAGACCATATGCCCCAACACCACATCTAAGCAATGTTTAAACACATCCAGGGATGGGGACTCAACCCCCTTCTTGGGCAGCCTATTCCAATAGGCTGATAATATATCTTAGGTCTTATTTCAGTTTGGGTTTGGTTTTTTTTTGTTTTGTTTCCTTACATCATTTCAAAGCAGAGTAAACCTATTCTCTTCACTTTAGATTTACTGAGAGGTTTCTTCCCAAACTCAACAAGTCTAAGAATTGACTTCAGGGAAGCTGAATGAGTCTCCAAACTCCCCTGCCTGTGCTGAATTTGGCTTGGTGCTATGACCTAACCATAAGGAATACAGTGACATTTGAGAAAGAAAACCTTATGGGCTGTCAGATATGACACAATGCCTTCCTATTTTATCTGTCCTAGTAGAGATTCATGGCACTCTGTAGCAGCAGCCAGATAACTTTGAAAATTTCAACAGCCCCTGGACACATATTTTTAGGGAGCCATACTCCACCTCCATGCTCTGTCACCACTGTCTTTTCTGTTTCCACATGCTAAGCAGCTTTCAGATCCTGTTTCCTTTTTTTCTGAGCAAAACACTGTGAAGCAGCCAGGAGAAAGCCATCAGAGAACAGACCATGGAAAGAAGTCAAAAGACAACACCAGGGAGAAAGATCTTCAGGAAATCTTCAGGGTTTTGCTGTTGGTAAGTGGGTGCTGCATTTCAGGGCATAGACAGAGCAACATCGCTTTTCTACCTGTCCCAGGACACTGCAGACCTCACTGATGGTCATCAGGCACAGCTGATACTTGTTCTGGTGCTGATATTGATCCTGAATGCATAGCTCACTGATTATCCATTAAATACGTGCCATAAATTAAACCGATTCAGTCACAATTCAGCTTACACCAACTGAGATGAGCTTTTTTCAACCCATCACAGGAGGACCTGTCATGTTCTCTCCACCTTTATACTCCCAGTCTCGACGATGGCTTACAGAATAAATATATATTTGTGTCAGAAGGAGGCTCGGTACTGCATGCAGCCTTTCTTGGTCCTTCTCTTTCTTCACACACCTTTATTATGTGAAATGCCTAATGCTCTGTTATGCCTCCGTATTGATACAGCTTGTGTTCCTTCTCTACCTTCTTGGAACAGGAGATTGGTCTTGATGAAGAGTCCCCACTTCTTTTCAGGCTCTTTTCCTGCTAATCTCCTTTCATACACATATTCATCAGGCACAGTAGCTCCTAGGAACACAGCAGGGCAATGCTGAAGGCAGGCTCCCTCAGTTAGGCAGTAGGGTGGATTCTCCATTGAGGCTGAAGGTCTAAAGGAGGTAGGAAAACCCTTCGGACCAAATTCTGTTTCTTGTGACCTTGCAATTCTTAAGCTCAAGGGCACGAGACTAGTGTAGCTGACAAGAGGACAGAGACAACAGACTCTTATTTCTTCATGGCTATGTCTATAAATTTAGCCGAATTAGTACAATTTTCTGAAGGCAGACTTTGAATTTAGAGATGCTCTTAGAACAACTTCTGATTTATTTTGTTTTTTTGATGATGGGGGGGCATAAGCTTTTGGAAAATAGACCTTTAAGATGTTTCTAATCAGGTACAAATATATTATCAGGCGCAGAGCACAAAGGATCATTTAAACAATATTTGAAATACATACGGCAGCTTGAGGGTAAGACAAATGTTCTCATACCCCCAGGTGGTATTTTCTTTGTCTCTTAAATACTTGTTACCTGTGAATGCAATAGAAAAGGACTTTATTGGCAAGTAGCAACTTCAACTGTTTTCTTAACAGGATTTTTCTGTCTTTCAAGGAGTATATTTCTTTTTTCGATCTTATTCGCACAATATCCTCAGCAGGTATAAATCAATAGAGCTTGAATTACAATCCTGGAGCTATGCTGACTTCTGTCTCCTGGGGATATTCTCTAGAGCCTCAAAAACTTTAAATGCATAGAATACAGGGACTTCTGGATTATTAAATTAATGGAAAATATAGATTCACTTTGGAAGCAATACAAATCCAAAATGAGAGGCAGAAATCAGAATTTCAAAAGCTCATGACTTTCTGAAATGATTCATAACTCAAAGAACACGATCAGTTTTCTTCAGACTCTGTTGAAAGTTTTTTTCTTTCTCTCCTTAGGAAATAGAACCATCTTGTAAAGTGAAGTTGTGGGGAGATGGATAACTCCATCCCTCCATCTCTTCATAAAAAGAAAATATCGTTCATAACTTGAAAGAAGGTTCCTGAAAGATAACATTTCAAAGGCATTGTTCGGGAGAAGCTTTCTTTGTTTCACAGAGTTTCTTGGTAAAAATACAGTTTGCTGCCCTGTAAGAGAATAAAAAATGTAAACAAAATGCAAGAATTTGGGGTTTTGTTTGGTTTTGTGGTTTTGTTTTATTTTTTTATTTTTATTTTTTCCCCTTAATTATCCAGTGACAGAATTGGGTACATCATGACCCTACACATTAACTGGACATTAAAAAAAAAAAAAGAATAACTGTGTGGCAAGTTCCAGACTTGTTTTCAACTGTTAGAAAAGTGGAACAGAGGGAGTGGATTAAAAAGGAGAAGTCCATTGGGAAGGGACTGAAGAAATGACTGTCAAACAGACTGAGGAGTGAAATGCTTGGTGTACTGGCACTTGCTAACATCATGTGAGTCTCTTGAAATAATGCTGACATCCATGCACAGAAACAGGGGCAATTCCACTGTGCAGTCTTTGCCAAATCACCAACTTTGTATTTTAAGCCACAAGAGGTGTTTCAGAATAATCTTGTAACTTTTCTGTGTAGTGTTAAGATGCTTAACTTTTTTAAGATCCTTTTATACATTTTATATTTTATAATTATATTTTATACATTTATACATTTTACTGGAACATTTTACATTAACTAAAAGCATTTCTGAAGTCCATGGGAACACTCTTATCCTTTGTCTTTCTCTCAGATGGCTACTCAAACCTTGGTAAGATTACCTAAGTTTGCAAAAAAATCAGAAACACGTCGCATTCCGTGCTTCCATAGAGCTGTTCATCTTGAAGGAGCACAAGAGCTATTAACTCCCAAAAAATTATTGTGAAAAAAGAACTATATTCTTAAGGAAATTAAAAGCACATAAATTCAAAATGTGTTTTCCCATGAGAGCACACTTTCTAAGCTCTCCTGCTCTTACTGAAACAAAGTTAAAAGTTTTGTTGCCTGTGTTCTCAGCAATCTGAAGAAGAGGGACTGAAATGAGGGCTAAGCTGTCAGATTTGCATTAATAGACTTGAGAGAATATCAATTACCACACAAAATGTCCTCTGGTTCTCACACCGCCACAGAGTTTCCAGCTTGGTCCATGACTAAGTACCAGTGTGGGAACGGTATCACAGCTCTTCCAAGGGTAACTAAAATCCTGCAGCTGTCAAAGGAATAAAATTATTTATTTGAGCATAATTGATGACTTCATCTCATTAACATAAGTGGTATGAAAAGTTTGCGTATTTTGAGAATTTACTAGTGTGTCAAGTCAAAGAGGAGGTGAGGCTGCCACTTATGTTCTGTCTGCCCTTTCAAACCACTATCTCATATTCGCACAGAATAAAAAAAAAAAAAACCTCTTCAAATTGTCATTTCCTCCTCCCTATTTTGGCCCTAATTTCTTTAAATGAGTAGTAGGATCTAGCTACACAAAAGTATAGTAGAAGATATGATGAGGAGAGAGCCACATAAGATTATTTTTTTCCGACTGATTTAATTTTGCATTTGCAGCCTGGTCTATCCATAAACTTCTTTGAAGGATAGATATGATGTAGATACAGGTGCAAGGTCAGGGAAATCAGGTTCCTGAACTGTTCTGTTTCTTGAACCTTTTGCTGTGTCCTTGACATCTACAGTGTTGGGTTTTTAGGATGTGGTAGAGGGAAGGAAGACACATGGCAGAAAACTTATTCTTGGGTCTCAGAAAGAAGAATAAAGTGGAAAACTGATGACTACTCAATGAGAAAAACTACTGGGAAGTAGTTATACAAGCTAGCTGCCTGCTTCAAACCCTGTAGTAAGCAAAGGAGCACTTCTTTAAGCAGGTTTAGATACAAAAGTCCTACGTGCTTCCCTGGGTTTAATCGACCACCACCATTCCTTTGATATCAAGACAATGTAGAGTCCAAAGAGCAAAGACCTATAAGAAGGGCAGCTAAACCCACAACTTGCTTGTAGCTTTGGGCAACTGGGAGAAAAAGAGCACCCCTGACACCTGGGTCATATGTCAGTGGGGTACGAGTTGCTTATCTTCTCTATCCCAACTGTGTGGCCAGCACGGAGTTGCCGTTGCCCTTAGAGTTGTGTGCACAGAAGGGTAACAAGATGAGTGTTGCCTCAAAGTACAGGGAGGTCTTTTTAGAAACATGGCTTCAAAAGGCTGAATAATGGCTTCTCCCTGACCTCAAAGGCTGGTCAGAACAGCAGAAGTGTCTCTCTGTGCAATAACCATTGTTAAGAGGAAACAATATCAATTGAAGAAATGGACAATTTTAGAACCAGCACATCATACAAAGTAAGATTTTAGTTTCCTAAATGCCTGGCAGCCAGGGTCTGTCCCATGCCCAGCCAGCAGCAGGGCACTCGGGACCACCAGTGTAGCCCCAGCCCTAGGCATCAGACACCTCCCTGGGGACACAGGATGCTGGAACATGGACCCATATCTGGGCAGGGTAGGCCTGTGGGGAGCTGGAGACTGGCCCTGCTGCAACATCTCTGGCACAGGGGCTGATAGCCCTGGGAGGTGGATAAGGGATCCTGGTCCATGGGCAGTGCAGGGGGAGCCCAGGGGGACCATCAGGGACAGTGAGATCAGTGGGACCCTCAGGGGCCAGAAAGTGCAAAGATAAAAGAAACCATGGTAGATATTGACTGTGGTCTTCAAATTTTTTAACCTCAGTTTTCTATTCTGGTCAGAATGCCTACTTAATAGGAGTAGAAACATGAATAGAGCTTTAAAATTAAATGTATGGTATCTCTTTTCAATGAAATTGCATTATATTGTACAGCTTTTATATAAAATTGTTATGTACTTTTTTTCTTTAAAGAAATAGTCCTTGGGAAAAAAAGTCTACCGGAGAGAAGACAAGTTGTCTATCCACAATTCTTGTCTTTCAACTTATATAAAGTTAACATTTGTCTTATTTCTACTACCATTTGATGGTTACCTCTTAACATTCATGAAAAACGACAACGGAAATTTAACAAAAATAGTGCCCAAACAACTACTGCTATTTTAAGAAATACTGGAAATGAGATTTAACAATTTTGACACCTGCGAATGAGCCCAGAAAACATGGCAGATCCAGGAGGCATCTCTGGTCAGAGATGAGTAACACCCTCTGATTAGGCAACAGCAAACAACATCCACTGGCTAAAATAAATATTTTATTTAACTGAAGACTGTTGCATGGCTGGGCCATAGATAACAACTCTCCCAGCCGTTACACTAACAGGAGGTATTCTACTCTGAGGTACTCTATTCTAAGGTACAGTAGTTAAAGCTTTCACTCTGCTGGGGAGGAGTGATCCAGCAGAGATGGATCTGGGGGTGGTGATTGATAGCCAGCTGGACATGAGCAAGCAGTGTGGTGGCCAAGGACAATGGCATCCTGGCCTGGATCAGGAATGGTGTGGCCACCAGGACTAGGGAAGTGCTTGTACCCCTGTACTCAGCACTGATGAGGCTGCATCTTGAGCACTGTGTTCAGTTTTTGGCCCCACACTTCAAGAAGGACACTGAGGCACTAGAGCATGTCCAAAGAAGGGCAATGAAGCTGATGAATGGTCTAGAGCACATATCTTTTGAGGAGCAGCTGAGAGAGTTGGGGTTGTTTAACTTGGAGAAAAGGCTCGGGTAAGACTTTATCACTTTCTACAACTACCTGAAAAGACGTTGTTGAGAGGTGGGGTTCAGTCTGTTCTCCCAAGTAACAAGTGATAGAACAAGAGGAAATGGGCTTAAGTTGTGCCAAGAGAAGTTCAGGTTGGATATGAGGAAGAATTTCTTTATGGAACAGGTTATCAAGCACTGTCATGGCTTGCCCAGGGCAGTGGTGGAGTCCCCATCCTTGTAGGTATTTCAGAGTTGTGTAGATGTAGTGTTGAGAGGCATATGGTTTTGTCGAGGTCTTGTCAACTTTGGATTAATAATTGGACTCAATGATCTCAAAGGTCTTTTCCAACCTAGGAAATTCTGTGATTCTAGTTAGGGCACAGCATTAGATCTACTTTGGTCAACATCTTCAAGAAATATGAAGGGGTGTGAAAATGCTCCATAGAGAAACAAAAGTAATCAGATGTCTAAAAAAAGCTGCTGTATGAGGAAAGAAGAATGCAGGAATGGCACTTTTTAGTCCAGAGAAATAGTATTTTTCAAACTGGTAAAACAATACCTGCAAAAAAAGAAGGGAATGGGCAGTCCTTCATGCCCAGGTGGTTGAATAAGAGATGGATAAAAAAGCAAGTACTAGATACAAAATTATGTGAAACATTAGGAGAAACTTTGCCATCATGCAAAGTTATGCCCTGGAACCATGTGTAGTCCTGCATGCAATATTTTTAGAACTAGATGGCCTCTTGACAGCTTTTCAAGTCATTAGTTCTGTATTTTTCCTGAAAATATGCTGTCTCAATGCTGTCACCTAGCTTTGGGGAACACAGGGGTATCCATCCTTTTCTCCAGGTATTGGAGTTTTACCATGTTTCTATAACTTCAAGACTGGAAATTTGTGTTACTTTTTGGTAATATTTGCTTTAAATCATTTCAGTAAATAATATTTAGATGTGAATCCCACTAGGGGAGCAGAAGGGACATTTCATTCTTAATGGAAACATCTAGCACCATAAGCATTTTGAGCCCAGATGCCATTTCGACGTAGTTATTCTTCTGTGTTGTAATTCAGCATCCAACAGGGTGGGGATCAATAGTTACCCTCATGTGCTGTTTGTCTGACTGTACAAAACACATCCCTTAGGGGCATACACTTAAAGTAAATGATGTTGCTAAGAAACCCATTAAAGTATGTTGTTAATTGATGATGAATAGCCTCCTAGTTATTGGGAACATTTCTTACCAGCTCTGTTTCATGTGGTGTGCAAATGAGACAACATGTACTGGTAGCTGCTGATGTCAATAACAGTGGTTATTTAAGAAGCACACACAGCAGGGAACGAGAAAGGCCACAATTATCAGATAAGGAAATTGCCTTTGTTTGCTTTGATGTTGGTAACATTATTTGGGTGACATCACAGGACTCTGTGTGACTGAAAGGAAGCGAGTGAGGAAACAGCCCAGTGAGATGGTCTGACTTCTCACGGTGAACATTTGTTTCCTTGTCACAGTCTCGGGAGCAGAAGCTGTTCTCTCCCCAGTTGCTATTTATTCTTGGAGCAAGGTTCTGAACATAAGTAAATGCTCTGGCTAATGTTAAGTTTAAAAAATATTTTCAGCCATGCCTCCAGTGTAAAATACACTCAGAACAGATTTCAGTAGGCTCTGTTGTCATGATTGTCCTCTTCTTAATAGAAACGTATGATGAAATGTACTCCCTTAGAAATAAATCAAACACACTGGTTGGTACTCTCCTGCTCATTTCAGTGGGTTTCCAAAGGCTTTTTCCTTTCGCTTTTAAAACCATGACCAAAGGGGCCCTGCACCTTCTTAAGTAGGATGCAAGCACTGAGAAAAAAAAGTGAGGATTGATTAACAAAACAAAGAGTAGAGAAGAACAAAAGGTATTGAATGTTCCTGTAGTTCTCAAGATTTGTAGGAAATTCTGAAAGGGAAAGGGTTTTGTGGAAAGTGTTTGGCATCTGAATAGGGAGTGGCTGCATATCTGACCCCTTTTCTGATTTTTTTCTCTGCTGAAATGCTATGTGCTGTAGAAGAGCTTGCATAAAGACTGACTAATGGATTGTGAGCTCTTGCAACATGTCCTGTCCTGAAACTACTTCTTGCTGAAAGTTATGCATAAGTAACAGGAAAAGAATCACGGTTTATTATTTATTATTAAGGCAAAGTAGAGATAGGAGAAGGGGTAGGCAGATCTTTACACTCCTTTGCTATGGTGCAGATTCTTACGCTGGTCAAACATCCCGTTCTATACTGTTACCAAAAAAAAAAACCCAACAAAACCCAAAGAAACTACAGAAGATGTTCTGTTGAAAGACCAGCTGTTGTGGAGGGGTTTGCCCAGAGGCGCTCCAGCAGAAAATGCTGCTGTGCTCAGGCCCTTACCTGAGAGTAATGGCCAGTTCTATAACGAAACCAGCTGCCATCGACAGGGTTTTCTCAGCCATGTGAATGAGACCAGGTAAAGCATCAATTATTTGCACACACACTTTCCCTATGCCTGAAATACTTCTGCTTTTCATAAGCTGCCTCCTATGCTCCAGTTTTGTTGTAAGAGCTCATGGTATGTATATTTAAATATGTGATTCTAGCATTTTCACAAATCATGGAATTGTCAAGGTTGGAAAACACCTTTAACATCATCGAGTCCAACCATTAGTCCTACTCTACCAAGTCCACCACTAAGCCATAGTCACAAACACCAGACCTATCTGGCTTTTAACACCTCCAGGGATAGTGACTCAACAACCTCCCAGGGCAGACTGTTCCAATGCCTGACAACCCTTTCAGTGAAAGAATTTTTCCTAATGTCCAGTCTAAACCTCCTCTGGTGCAGCTTGAGGCCATTCCCTCTTGTTCTCTCACTACCTGGGAGAAGACACCAGTACCTACCTCTCTACAACCTAAAGAAGGTAGTTGTTGAGAAAGAGGATGTCTCCCCTTAGCCTCCTTTTCTTCACACTAAATAGCTTCAATTCCTTCAGCTGCTCCTCAGCAGACATGTTCTCCAGACCCTGCACCAGCTTCATTGCCCTTCTCTGGACCCACTCCAGCACCTCAAGCTCTTTCTTGTATTGAGGTGCCCAAAACTGAACCCAGTTCTCAAGCTGTGGCCTCACCAGTGCCAAGTACAGAGGGACAACCACCTCTCCACTCCTGTTGGCCACACTATTTCTAATACAACCCAGGATGCCCTTGGCCTCCTTGGCCACCTGGGCACACTGCTGTCTCATATTCAGCTACTTGTAGATCAGCACCCCCAAGTCCCTTTTCTGCCAGGCAGCTTTTCCTCCACTCCTCTCCAAGCCTGCAGTGTTGCCTGGGGTTGTTGTGACCCAAGTACAGGACGTCTGGGCTTCAACACGGCCAAGAGGTAGCCCATCGATCCAGCCTGTCCAAGTCCCTCTGTAGAATCTTCCTGCCCTCAAGAAGATCAACATTCCCTCCCAATTCGGTGTCATCTGCACACATGCTGAGGGTGCTCTTCATCCAGATTATTGATAAAGATGTTAAACAAAAGTAGTCCCGATACTGAGCCCTGAGGAATGTCACTTGTGACCAGCTGCCAGCTAAATGTAACTCCATTCCCACCAGTCTTTGGGGCCAGCCATCCAGCAAATGTTTTACCCAGCAGAGTGTTCCCCCATCCAAGTCACGAGCAGCCAGGTTTTTTTCATAAAGATGCTGTGGGAAACAGTTTCAAAGGCTTTAAGGAAGTCCAGGTAGATGACATCCACAGCCCTGTCCTCATCCACTTAGCAGGTCATTTGTCAAAGGAGGAGATGAGGTTGGTCAAACAGGACCTGCCTTTCATAAACCCATGGCCTGATCCCCTGGTTGTCCTGTACATGGTGTGTAATGGCACTCAGGATGATCGGCTCCATGACCTTCCCTGGCACCAAGGTCACACTGACAGGTCTGTAGTTGCCATGATACTCCTTTTGGCCTTTTTTTGTAGATGGGTCTCACATTTGCTACCCTCCAGTCCACTGGGACCTCCCCAGTTAACCAAGACTGCTAGTAAATGATGGAGAGATGCTTGGTGAGCAAAAAAAGTTATCAAATGCTGCTACCTAACTTCATTCATGTGGTCTTTCTTCTGCCAAATACTCACCAAGACCTAGTTTGGTTCCCCATATCTTTCTGGGTAGTAAATTTTTATAGTTAATAGAGGGTTCATCCAACAAATTGTGTTGTTAATCACTATTCTTCATTTTGTTTTCAAAAAAACCTACAACAGTTACACGAACTAGAAGCAGAGAACACAACAGGATTTAAATGAAACATGACATAAATCATACCTACACCTGTACCAACATTTTCTCACATAAGAGTATTCTGACAGCTCTAAGAATACTGTGTGTCTGTCTTACTATATGTTGGCCAATGATTTGTAAACAAAAATGAGACCTGTTTTAAGGAATTATCAGCAACTCATCTTACATTTTCTGCTTGTCCTTATCCCTAGTTTAAATTGGCATGAATCGTTTATTCCAATGTCATCCGATCTGTAAGAAAATGCAGTGAAAAAACCTAATAATATAACACAAAACATTTCATGTAAATCTTTTCAGACAGCAAATACTGTGTTGAGGAGCATGGGAGAACCCAGCTGTGGAAGTAAAAGGAGAAAGTTTATTTCTAAAATTAAAAAAAAAAAAAAAGAAAGTCCATTGATGCAACTTATGACAAAGTTTTTGGAAAGGAACTTCAGGTTTTTAGGCATTTCTTTCGGTTTACAAAGATTAATAGATGTATTTATCTGATCTTAATAAAATGCTTTTAATCTTTCTTCTCTCGGAAATTTGTGAGATTTGTTTAATTTTAGTTTTGGACAGACTTCAGTATTTGGGGAGGATTGATTCTGAATGTCTAGGTGTCTCTCTTAAGTCTTGAATTACGGAAGCCAAATCAGCATTGAGAGGAGAACAATAGGTCCTTAGTGCTAAGCAGAGACAATGTTGGAGGGTTATTAAAATCCTATCATTTATATTACTTCCAATCTGATGGGTTTTTTAATACAAGTTCTGTGATCAAGAATACATATTTGTAGAGCTGAGCTTTCAAAAGCTAAGCAGAAACCTGTTAAGTTATAGTGTAGTAGACATATTTTATAGAATCCTTTCAGTTCTCCTCCATATTGCAAAGAAAAACAATACAAATATAACAAATTCAGTGTTTCAAAATAAAATAAAAAAAAATCGGTCAAGCATTCCCCAAGAAGAAGAGTGTTTATAGGTCTTCTTTATGATGAATTTATTTAAGTGTGTTTGACAGGCCAACACTGTCTATCCAGAGCAGAGGTTTCTGCATTCAGTGACTTCTTCCAACACAGCAAAGGCAGGTCAGAGTCACCTGGATCTCTGCACTCAGTCATTTTAGTAAACTTGAATTTTCAAGGTAAGCTCTGGGGACTGCCACCGTTGAGTCTGTGCACAATACTCAGCATTTCAGATGTGTAGGGATTTTTCTTATATATATATGGAAGTAAAATGATACTAGTTACTAATCTTTTTTTACTATCCAAAGGACATTTTGCACATTTAGAACACACAAAATAGTTTTGTCCAGCGTCCATGGTTTTTGTTTCTGCTTCAAATGGAGCAGAAATAACATCATTTTCAAACTTTGCACCTGTTAATCTCAAAATAGAGACTGCACGTAGAAGACAACAATCCTATTGTCAGGTAACTTCAGGCAGCATTAACTCTGGAAAACTACAAAAAAAAATCTACTTATGAGGATTAATTTTGGTTTAGCTCTTTGACAAAGTAGTTTATCAATTAAGCTCTGTCCTGAAGCTAACGTTCAGTTTAGAGTAAGAGCTGCAGTAACCACTTACCACAAAGACGATTTTGTTTCACTATGAACACATAAGGAACAGCTTTGCAACAGAAATATGTTCCATCATTTCCCACGGCCTCTTCCCTTGAAACAGCTCTTATAATATGTGTATCAGTCCAAGTAAGTCATTGTCATGTTTAATCAAAGATTAGAAGAAAACTTAATTTCATCATCCCTCTCCCCTCAAATATATCTCTGGGTCAACAGTGTAGGAAACCAGAGTTATTAACTAGATGATGAAGGAATTCTGCCAAGAACAGTACATGACTGCTCCCATGAGATCTCTAAATACCACTAATACTTTCTTCAGTAAAATTAATCCCTGTTCATTAATGCAAAACACTAAGCAAAATCTGAATGATTTAACCTGGCAGGCGAGCCCTTCTGGCCACACAGCTTTACTGTATTCCAGGATTGGAAATCTGGGGCTTCGGAAATTCAGATTCTTATAAAGGTTTTTCCATTCCTTCCAGTTACCACCTCCTGATTCCTAGTCAGAAAAAAAAAAAAAAACATAAAACCAAAAAACAAACCCAAAACCACCTCATTTTCTAGGAGCTGTGGAGGTATGGACAATTTCACATACAGAGCTCCAGTCTGGAGAGTGAGGTGCAGCGGCTGCGTGTTTGAAGAGGAGCTGTGAAGAAGGCTTTCCTCGTCTGGAGACAAAAATGTTCAGTCAATGGAGCTGGCCAGCAAGACGCAATGTGAAAGGTTCATACTGGCAGCCCGGTTCCTGCAGATTTCTTTCACCCCCTCCGAGGGCTGCTTGCTGACTATGAATATTTTCTGTTCTTTTCTTTTCAAAATGGAAATATAAAGGGCACATAAAATGCCCATTAAAATGTCTGTGCCATTGACCACTGGCTTTGCTTCACCCCATGGAACCTGGTCTGAGGCAGCCAGGGCAAAACAGTGTGCCCTATACACCGAGATTGGCAGGATGATGCTGAGAAGATGCCCGTTTGTTTTGTATCTTTAAATTTCTTTTTTTGTGTGTTTTTTGGGGTTTTTTGTTTGTTTGTTTGTTTGTTTGTTTTGTGTTTTTTTAATTATTTTTTTTCTTTCGGTAGTACCAGAGCTTTCATGCCACTTGCAATTTTTCTCCCATTGTTTTCTCCACAGCTGCTGTGCAGATTCCTATGGGGCTGAGGCTTTCCTATGAGAAAGCTAGCAAGCCACCCACCAACATTTCCACTTCAATCTTCCCTTCTAATATTCTTTGCCTCACTGTCTGACACATTGCAAGCTCTTAACTTTCCATCTGTACCTCAGCAGAGCCAGTGAAAATCAAAGCATGTAGCTTGCACAGCTGTGACACTGCATCAGTCAAGTACACGCAGATCCCTTGCAGGCTTGTGACTTGAATGAAGAAGCAATGCTTGCTCTTAAATCAGCTACTCCACTCATATTTTGGGGAAGGAGCCCATACTGAAAAATGCAGTAATCTACTTCTCCCATGGCTAGCATTTAGCTGTTGATGGCACGTAGTTATGTTCTGCTCCATTCAAGAAAGTTTATATGTCTATGGGGATGACGAATTCAAGTCCACTCCTTTTAACGACTTCTTTTTCTGTTTATTTATTTATTTATTTATGCCAGTGGTTGGAAGGGACCTCTAGAGATCATTGAGTCCAATCCCCCTGCCAGAGCAGGATCACCCAGGGCAGCCCACACAGGAACAGAGCCAGGAGGGTTTTGAAAACCTCCAGAGGAGACTCTACCACCTCTCTGGGCAGCCTGTTCCAGGCTCTGTCACTCTCACAGCAAAGAAGTTTCTCCTCATGTTGAGGTGGAACCTTCTATGATCAAGTTTATACCTGTTATTTCTTGTCCTATTACTGGGCACTACAGAAAAGAGATTGGCCCCTTCCATTTGACACCCACCCCTCGGATATTTATAGACATTAATTATATCCCCTCTCAGTCTTCTCCTCTCAAGATTAAACACCCCCAATTCCATCAGTCTTTCTTCATAGGGGAGATGCTCAAGTCCCTTAATCATCCTTGTAGCCTCTGTTGGACTCTCTCCAGTAGATCCTTGTCTCTCTTAAACTGGGGAGCCCAAAACTGGACACAGTATTCCAGATATTCACTAGGACAGAGTAAAGGGGGAGGAGAACCTCCCTAGACCTGCTTTCAGAATATTATTTACACTTGACTGTAGCAATTTAGTGAGATCTTTGCTTGTCCTGTCACCATTTGGCTTACCACATCCATAGAACTGTTTCAGAAGTATCATCCAATAAACAAACTTTTTTTGCTCCTTCAGATTCCACCACCCTGCTGATAGATCTTATCTTCCAGCTTGTACGCTCTTTCTAGCAGTGATTCTCATTTCCTAAGTGTAGTGGCTAGTACCAAAAGCTGTTTGTGACTTTACTGATGTTCTCCGTGATTCTATCCCACTGATTCCACCACCCAGGGATCTCCTAGTGCACCCCATTGCATCTGCTCAGCCTCCACACTAGACTTACCTCCTTGTGCAAACCAACATTATGAGGCAGGTGGGAGCACATGTGACTGACTTTGTCCTGTCATCCAGCAATGTGACCCTAACCTGGACCAGAGAATAGTGGTAATGGTAATAATAATAATCATAGTACCAATAATACAGATGTAGTCTAAGGAATGTGATCCTTTAAGTTTTGCTAGGCACTGCTGATGAGAAGTTACTCATTTCCAGTGTAGAATCCCTTATTCCCAATGACTTTTCCCTTCTCTTTGAGAATTCCTCATCTCAAAAAAAAAAAGATTTTTACATATTGAGGTGGTAATGTCATTAAAATAAGCACATAGATAAAAAGAATACATCAGCAATCTTTTTCCAGCCCCCAAATACAGGTTTTTTCCTACATAAAGTTTGCAATGGCTATTGCTGTATTTAAAGGCAATTTCAACAGCTACTTCATGGCAAAATTTATCAGGGAAATGTAACTATAGTTGGATGAGCATTTTAACCTTGTTCTGTTATTTCTCTTTTCTTGATCATGACAGGTAGAGAAAAAACAGGGCTGAAATTAAGTGCAAAAAGCTACCAACTTTTAAATCTGTGAATGTTATTGGAAGATAGGAGTCAGGACTCACTGTTAGTTACATTAAAGCATAGCATTGAATTTTTCATTAGCCTACAAGATTAAATAATTCACCAGGAGGAAGGGGAACCAGAACAACTGCAACTCTTCAGCCACTTCAGTACAAACTTTCCTTTCTCCTGAACTCACACGCAGGAAAAGAGACTTATCCTCAGCCAGCTTGGTGTACCGGATGGAACTTGTTCTTTGCTTCTTCTGAAGACCTTCAGCTATGTACAAAAATGTATAACACCTCAGGGCCTCTGAGGCTGAAACCCAGGTGGTCTGTGTCCCTGGTGCTGCCTTAAGCAGCCAGCTGGAGGGCTGCTGTGGTGTGTGTAGATGGTCCTGGGTGTATTTAAGTGCTCTGAACAGAGTGGAGATGCTGCAAGCAGAAGGTGGGAGGAAGGTGCTGTGGAAAACTGCACCACCGTGTGAAAACTGCTCTCCTGGGAGGTCAGCGAGTAGGATCTGAGACATCCAGAGGGGATCTGAAGGCCTCTGAGGACGGCAGAAAAGCCGCTTCAAATCAAACAGCAAACGCCAGATTAAATTGTTCGGCAAATGGAGCACCAACCTGACATTAGGCTAGGAAAGCACATATGATTTGGCAAAAATCCTACACTCTAAGAAAAACCAAAAGAAGCTCTCACTGTAAATCTTCCAGGAAGTATCTCACTAATATCTTGCCTCCATTTAAGCCAGCACTGGAATACCTGTCAGACCGTGGCTTCATAGGCATAAGGAAAATTAACACAGACTTCAATTTTACAGCACTTGTGGTAGACACTCAGGTCCCATTTTTAAGGAACTTGAAAATGCATCTCAAGGGAGGAAACCTTTTGCAAGCATCCTTTGGACAGCTGCTGAGATAATCGAGGCAGTGCTGCGACTTCTCTCGTGTATCAGGTGCTCAGCTCTTTCTCCCACTCTAGATGCAGCTATTTTACCTTACAGACTTACAAAAGGTTATTGATTTCGAGCCTTTGCTAAGGCCCACGTGACAACAACATGATTAACTTCATTCAAAAGAATGTTTTCATAAACACTTACTAAAATTCCTGCTTTTTGTGCATGCATTTTATCAACTGGAAATTGGCAAAAAAAAGGTGATGATGGAAATTAATTTCCCTGAGGAATCATTAAGTCTTCCTCCTCCCATTTCTCCCCTCCCTCTTCGTTCATGAACTCTAGTACTGGAAGCTTTCAATTGTCTAGATTGTCAGTTTTTGACACCTTAATCTCCTCTGACGAGCCAGGTATCTGAGAAGCAGAGCATCTGAATATCAAACACTGAACGTCTTTGGATGTCCATTATGCACAAACCAGCTGCAGCTCGGCCACAGTTTACATCAGTGTTTACATCATGTCCTAACCCCTCTCCTGCTCTTCATGGTGGAGATGCATAGCTCCATCAGCTTCCCCAAAGTTATTCTCTTCCCTTCTTTCTGATTTGAAAGTCAGGATTTCATCATCTGCAAAATTTATCTGTACCAGAAAACCCAGGCAGCCACAAAAGCAAATCCTGGTACAAATTGTGCACTGATATCAGTGTATTTCTGGTCAGATCAGTTTGCTCCCCTGATATCAACAGAGTTTGCTGGTTTTCACTGGAACAGAAGCTGTTTTTTTCTTCTTATACAGACTATGGCAGACCTTGTCCTCCCACTGGGAACATCTAGAGCCAAACCTATAGGTTTTTACTCTGGATGATACCAATCAAACCTATATTACATTGGTGCCGTTGTGTTATAATGAAATCTAGACTGGTTGAAATGAACCCAGGAATCCCCAGGAGGCTGGGAACAGAATAGCAATAGGTATGAAAGGAGACGGGCAGCCTTGGTCGTGCAACTTCTGTAATGAAAATGCTTATGGGAGAATGTCATGGAGGCACCCACAAGACAGATAGTAGCAGCTACCCCAAAATAAGGATTTATTGTAACCAAAGTTATTCAGAGCTCTTTCTGACAAAATAAAATTACAAGTTCAGATATCAGTTGGGATTTTACTACTACACAACTAATTCCTAAGCTTTAAGGAATATTCTTTCTAGAATATGCACACACTCACTCATAAAGGGAAAAAACCTCTCACATGAGGGTACCCAAAGGGGGGCTTTCACATAAAGGGGGAGAGGTCTCACTCAAGGATCTATCCAAATGAAATATTCACTCACCAAAGCAGGGATAAGGCTCACTTAATCTACAAAAGTATCCTTGGATCGAATTATAGAATAGTTCTGGCTGGAAGAGACCTTCAAGATCATCAAGTCCAGCCTTACTCCCAGCCCTATCAAACCCACTAAACCATGTCCCTAAGCACAACATCCAACCGCCTCTTCAACACCTCCAGGGATGGGGACTCCACCACCTCCCTGGGCAGCCCATTCCAGTGCCTGACAACCCTTTCTGGAAAGAAATGCTTCCTGAGATCCAGCCTGAACCTCCCCTGGGTCAACTTCAGGCCATTGCCTCTTGTTCTGTCCCTTGTCACCAGGGAGCACAGACCAACTCCCACCTTGCTACAGCTTCCCTTCAGGTAGTTGTAGAGGGCAATAAGGTCTCCCCTCAGCCTTCTCATCTCCAGGCCAAACAACCTCAGATCCCTCAGCCTTTCCTCATAAAGTCATCAGGATAGCATCCAGTACATTCAAGGAGATGGTACAGCTGCATGGCTTGCTTGCTCCAGCTCAAGGGAACCAACCCAAACCTGCTCTCTGGGGGAACTCCATTTACACCCAGGTTGACTGTGCACTATGGTCATTGTAACACATTGAGGGCAAGCCCAGGACAAAGGAAGGCTAAGAGCCTGGACCCTGAGGTGCTGGTTGATCACCCTGAGGCATGGTTTGATGGCTATGAGCTGCTGAACAGATTTTTTTATCAGGTGTCTGGCAAGCGATGGCCTTAATTCCATTTTTGTCTTTTTGTCGGGGTGGTTGCACCTGGGACAAAGAAGAATGAAGAAACATCCTCAAAACAGAGAAACAAGCAACCACTTGTATTTGGTTGAATAAAAGCAGGAGTCGGTTACTAATTACCCGGCTTGTTTGATAGGTACTGTGCATGCAGTGCCTGTGACGGAGCTGCTGTACTATCAACCTCAACATGAGGAGAAAATTCTTCACTGTGAGGTGACAAAGACTGGCCCAGGCTGCCCAGAGAGGCTGTGGAGTCTCCTTCTCTGCAGACTTTCCAATCCCACCTGGATCTGTTCCTGTGTGGGCTGCCCTGGGTGATCCTGCTTTGGCAGGGGGCTTAGACTAGATGATCTCCAGAGGTCCCTTCCATCCCTACCATTCAGTGATTATGTGAAAGCTGAGAGTTGTCTTTGTCTTGGGCTGCACTTGGAGAAGAGGGCCATCGTGGGAGGCCATTGTACTGGCTTTCTTGAAGCAAGACTCTTTAAATAGCTCTTACATAGTCCTGTAGATCGGATCTGCCAGAATAGCGCAAGACACAAGGCTTCCCCTCTGCAATTACAGGAGTATAAAGGACTGGGTTGCTTCTCTGCTGTAATTTTCATGTATTTCCAGATATTTTGTTGTGCATTTTCATTAGTGATAGTGTAACTATTTTCCAGACAAGGCTGTTGTTAACCGTTAGTGTACCTGTGAGGTCCTGGACCAGCTTCTGGCTGTGCACTTGTGTCTGTTACAGGGATACCTGGATGGCAAGGTGAGCCCTGCCAACATTACATTTTAATTTCAGAATCAGTCACAAAAGAAAAGAAAGAAAGAATATTTTAAGAAGGTAAGTATAATGGTAAAGCAGTGGCTGTTAATGGTGCTTCACTGAAAGTGAGAGAGATTCTGCTTGTAATTGATTCAGCCCAGGAGGATGTTGCAGCTGTACAGACACCAGAAATGTTCCATGCCTGGGTCCTCCCCATCCCAAATACACATGTATCCACCAAACCAGGCTTTTCTGATATAGCTTAAAGCTGCTGTCAGCTGCTTTCTGTTGCTTTTGTACATCACAGAATCATTAATGTTGGACAGGACATCCAAGATCACCAACTCCAACCATCTACGCAACATCATCCTGACCACTAAACCATGCCCTGAAGTGCCACATCTACGTGGTACTACAATCATATTGACGACAAGGTCACAGTTTGTGCAGCCATAAAGACTCTGTGGTAGCAGTCCAGGCTTGTGGAAGGAGTCATTGAAGGTGACATCAAGTGCATCCGGGAAGATATACTTCCTAGAG
Organism: Todiramphus chloris collaris; assembly: GCA_025345505.1. Classification (NCBI taxonomy): domain Eukaryota; kingdom Metazoa; phylum Chordata; class Aves; order Coraciiformes; family Alcedinidae; genus Todiramphus; species Todiramphus chloris. The sequence continues at coordinate 1,567,756 of JANVCC010000021.1, forward strand.
TCCTTGGGGTTCTAGACAATGCTGGGTGGTACTGGTTGCTCCCTGGCAAACCAATAGAGACAAAAAGGTCAGAAAGACAAATTACAGCTACCTTTCTGCAGTCATTAATAAATATGGCCCTGCATGCTTGTGCTTCCAGGAGCTGCACCCCACTGTGTCCTTCTGTGGAAAGCATCTACTGCAGGTCTGAGGCATTTGCAATTCTAATATGTTTAGTTGTTTGTTTTGTTTTTTTTAAAAGACAGATCTCATTTACTGTGGAGCCAAGAGTGTTATTTTTCAACAGCTCACAAAGACACTGTAGGGATGGCAGTATAGACTGAAATGTTTATATGCAGAACTCTGCAGCTCTTCTACAAGGAAAAACTTCTCTGTTCACACGGTTTGAATTAGATCAGAATTAAAACAGTTTAATGACTTATTAATGTCAGACCATTGACTCACAGTCCATGACCCATATATGCAGAATCAATATTGGTAATGTGATAGACAGTTACAAAATGCCAATGAACACCTGTGAGTTTCTAAATGCCCTTCTATAATTTGTCCGGATTTCACTGGGATAGAATCACAAGCCAGCCATGGTCTGCAGACTGTTAGCAGTTTGGAGTCAGCCAGAAGCTTAAACTGGGAGGGGCAAAACCAGGGCAGCTGATATGAGCTGGTTAACAGATGTATCCCATAATAGAAAGGTCATGCTCATTATAAAGGGGCAAGAAGTTTGCTGTAAGTGGAGATTGTTTCTGATTCTTCTCTCTTTCCATTCTTGGAGGAGCTTGCTTATCATACAGCTCCTGTGGACTTCTTTCCTGTTTATTGTGACCACCATACGCCCACTGGGCTGAGTATAACTTTGCATAGTTTGTATTGGCATTAATATGAATAGCTCAGTACAAATAAACTAATTATTAAGCTAATATTCTGTTTCATCAAATCTGTTCTCACTCCGACTCCTGAGTCTCTTCCTTTTCGTGATCCCCCTTCTGGTCTGAGGAGGGGTCACTGAGTGATAGAACAACTGCTACAGTTTAGCCCTGGATACAGGATAAATGCAGACAAGCTGATCCCAGGAATTCCTGATCTCAGACAGACACACAGGAGAGAGATGCAGCTGCTCTGACTGCCCATGACCCACACTGCTTCCAATACCCCACAGATGTCTCCGTGATGGTGAGGAAGCCCCATGGGTCCACAGGCACACCCTGAGATGTGAGTCTCTCTACACTGCACCCATGTCCCTTGAGGTGGCTTCCTGCACAGGGGCTGTGGGGCCACAAAGGTTTTTACCAATGCTTTGTTCCCACCCTAATCCCTAATACAAATACTTTATGATTCTCTTATTTTCAGCGTGACTTCTTTGTTTCAAAAGTGTGTGTGCAGCTCCCTTTTAAACACCAATTTAATCCAGCAGATGGCTATTTTCTTGTTTAGCAGAATGCCCTCTATGCACTCAGGGTGTTAGACCCACACACGCATCATTTACTGTCACATTTCTGTCGTCCCTAATGTTGCTGCCCAGGCCATTTGCCATGGGAAACGGGAGCTGTGTGAGCATGATCATCCCTGATGGCATAATGCATCTTCCCCTTCTGAGCTATACAAATGTTGGAAGATTCAACGGTTATGCAATAGTAATGGCAGCAATGTGCTCTTTTTCACTGTCGTATCTATTGTTTTACAAATATATTTTGCCTAGAACTAAACTGAATAATTCATGCTTGAGTAGCCTGTTTTAGTTGTGTTACTGCCTTCTGAGTTTTTTTTTTTCAGTTCCATTTTTCAGGGACATTTTGGAAATGCATAAAAGTAATTTTGCATAGTTAGAGCGTTTGGATTCTAAATGTTAACATTTAAACAAATTGGTTGAAAACTTTTACAGTCTGAGCAGAAAATGAATGCAGCCTTTTACCTAAATCAAAACTTGCAGCTGAAAATGTTACCTCTAAATTAAATCTGAGAACTGAACAGCCTTTGCTTTCAGTAGCTGAGAGGACTTTCACTGTGACTTATAATACTTTTCATTTTCCACCGAGAATGCATTTGTACTGGTTTGTTTTGACTCACTGCTGTATTTAGTTAGTATTTCAAAGCAAAAACACTTCTTCTGTGCTTTTCTTCCTGTCATCACCATTGCCACTAAGGGCAGGGGACTGACAGAAGCCTTTCAGCCAGCCCCGATTACAGTCAGACACGTCGTGTGGGACTCACCTGACCAGCTGTCCAGATTTACACCGTAAACTTTAATGTCCTGGGCTTATCATCAGCAGGTTTTTCTGCATGTGTTTTAATTCATCTCAACGGGGATGTTTAGAATAAGTCAGAGGAACCAAACTCCAGTGACTCTAAACTGAGCCTGGGAAGACAGTCACCTCTGGACATTGATACTGCAGGCTTTAAAAAGGTAGGAGTGATGACTCCAACCCGTGATGTCAATCCACAGCAGCTCACATAAATTAGCACCAGGGTGGAAGGAACTGAGGATTTTACAGATAGTCTCAGTGGTGCTCCAGAGGTGAGCGGGGTCACTTTGAACACCAGGGGAATGAAAGCAACGTTCAGACTAATCCATCTGCTACTATCCCTTGATACCACATAAACAAGAGTGTAAGTTGCAGAAATCTCAGTGACTTTCCTGGGAAAGATGCAGTCTCTTCTCCTAGTACTAAATTTACTACTGTCGATTTCTTTATCTGTGTCCTTTAGATGGGTGTCTTATGCCAGTCACTAGGTTAAACAATTAAAGAGTCATCTCCTTTTAAAACAGAGCAGTTATTTCTGTTGCCCAAATAGGGATGAGGAGGTTTCAGATAGCTAGGCTCTTGTTCCATAGTTTGAGTGAACTGAAGCACACCAAAGCTCTATAAATCACAGAGGAGAATGAACGCTCCTTTGTAATGCATGGAACGAAATCAGGTGGACTTCATCGGGAGCTTCCACTTGAAGATGGATACTGACAGTTGTATATACTCAGTACTTCGTATGCATTTCTTAAAAAAGGGTTCCAGTTTATATTCTGAACATAGCATAAAGGTAAATTCACTACTGCTCTAGGGATTGGTGGCTACTCAGTATCTGTTGTCATGACCTGATGACAGATGATGGGAACAGAAGGCAGTCCCAGCTACTCAGTGATTCTTCAGGTATTACCGATGAACATCACATATGCAAATTTTCATGCTTCATCTGAAAGCAAGTATACCATCACCAGCAATGGATTTTGAGGGTGCTGAGGACTTGAGGAAATTAATATCATTTTATCTATATATATTATAGGTATATATTATATAATATTTAAACATGAGAAGTGAGAGAAGTAACATAGCATTGAAGGTTCCTTAGTGAGGTGTGTGCAAGCAAGCATGATAGGTGACACTTACCTTGTTTTAGATACCTACTAGCTGTCTACATCAGAGCTAGTCACATCAGCTGCCTTTATCATCAACATAGAGAGGACATCCTTTAGGGCATGATTTCACCTGGCCTACTTTAAGCACCTTCCTTGGGATAAGAGTGGTAGGGCCTTAGAGATGTCTGTACCTTTGTCTCCTAAGTGGTAGTTCAGGTTTGGGTGCCTAGATCGTAAATATGTATTTGATCAGGAGAAGACTTTTGGTTAGGTGAATACCCCCTGAGAGTGTGCAATTAGGAGGACAGAAGATAATTCAATATAGGGAACAGTAGACCACTGTACAAAGTACATATTAGCAGTAGAAGTTAGGGGGAGTAAAGGCAATATCTCTGTAATGTTGTGAACAAAAGATTGATGTGATCTTCATATCAATACATAAAACAAAATGAACAAGAACAGGGAAGCAGTCCTCTTGGAATCAAACGTAAGACCAAAAAACTCTCCATATCTGGTGTCAAATACAATGAGTAACTGGAGAAGGGTGAGCAAAAAATTATTCAAGAAACTGAAGCAAAGGCCTGTGAGGGTGAGATTTAGAGAAAAGCAGTGCACAGTAATATGGCACATGGCAGAAAAATTGTCATAAAGGTGATCAAAAATTGTGATATTTAAGACCAACCACAGGAATAAAGATGTAAAGTATGAAAAAATGCCTTAATATAATAGAGACTAAGAAGTAACAGTAGCTGAAAGCTGATAGAAAACACACTTAAATAGGAATTCAGGTGCAAAATTTTAATTGTGAGAAGAAATTACCAAAAAAAGACATGGTGGACCCTTTCAGGTTAGCAGACGAAGCCCTTTCTCTTTGAAAGAAATATAGTTAAATACAGACCACAGCATTCAATCTGGGGACAAAGTGATAGGCTATAGCAGCCTTTTCTCCAAGACAGAACAAGACCAGTGGCACCTCCAGACTCTAACACATGTGAAGTTCCATGGAGAACAAAGTCAAACTATAGTATTTTGCAAACAGTTTTCAGCTTCTCTTGAGAAGCCTGAGTGGAGAAAAAAACAGATTTTGCAAGTAGAAAAACATCACTATTTGCAAAGTAAGAGTTACTACAGTTTACCTGCACATCTGCAAGAGAGAAAGAAGCAGGAAAATACAGAGTGCAGATCATGACATTCAGCAGGAAAAAATGGTTCAAAGCTAAAAAATTTACTCTTGAATTTCGATTTTGATGGTATATTATGCAAAGGAATATTAAGAAGAAAATTATAATTTTGAAAGATTAAGATATTCATGGTAATGACTTCACAAGCTGTAATTTAAGGAACAAAAAAGGCTCCAAGTTTTCTGTCACTCTTTTTTTTATTAAGCCATATTGAAATGTAAAATTAAAGGAGCCCTCATTTATTTAGATTGTTCTGCTCTTCAATATAAAATTATTATTCCTTTTCTAGGGAAAAAGAACACACTCTCTGTTTGTCAGCCTGCTTTCATGGGTGCCATTCAGAACTTGTCACTGTAATAATACCTGTGTTTCTTCTTATTTGCATTATCTCGCTCTACGTAAGCCTTTCTTTGTGAGGTCCGTTTGTCACTTTGCAGCTTATTTGGATCTTTAAGATGAAGGGTGAGAGAGACTTCTGAAAATTGTACCTTGGCAAACTGATTTGTTCTTGAGAGGTGCAAAAATGAACGTACACAGGGAAAACAATGTAAAGCAAAGTGAAAAAAAAAACCAAACTAATGATAGTTTTTGTTGCAAAACTACTTATTCACCATAGAATCCTAATTGCCAACAGAAGGGGATACGCACTAAAAGTAGGGGGAATTAATAAGTAGGATTGTAACTCAATAACTCAGCTGTGAGTTGTTCCTGGTTCCTAGGTACAAGAGCCTGCCCAGGACTGTTCTCAGGGGGAGTGTGTGCTCCAGCCCTTTTCTCTTCATAGCAGCACAGAATCGCAGAATAATTTAGGTTGGAAGAAACCCTTGGTGGTCATCTAGTCTAATACCCCACTCAGACCAGGTGTAGTCAGACCATAGTGCTCAGGGTTGTGTCCAGATGCAGTTTCAGTGTCACCAGGGATGGAAATTCAACAGCCTCTCTCTCTGAGCAACTGCTTTCAAAATTCATCTGCCTTTCCCTTCAAAACTTTCCCCTACATCTGGGATTTCCTATGCTTAAACTTGTGTCCATGGCCTCTTGTCCCATCCCTGTGCAGCTCTGAGAAGAATCTGGCTCAGACTTCTCTATACCTTCCTGCTAGGCCAGTAAGAACAGTAATAAGTTCCCCTGAAACACGTTCTTTTCCAGGATGAACAGGCTTCTCTCCCTCTGTCTCTTCTCACTTGTTGGGTACTCCAGCCTCTGACATCTTTCTGGCCTCCACCACATGTGCCCAAGTCTTTCTTGCACAGGGGAGGTCCCCAAACTGCAAAAAGCCCTCCACATGTGGTCTCACAAGTACTGAAGAGAGGTGAAGGATCACTTGCCTCAACCTGATGGCTAGATGTATTGCTATCTCAACCCAGCATGTGGTTAGCTTTCATTTACCACAGCTAGCTGGCGCAGGAGGACCTGCTGGTTGAGAGAAGTGACTGTGCCACACTATATTGCACTGGTGCAGCCCAACCTCAAGCACTGTGTGCAGTTTTGGGTGTCTGGATATAAGAAGGACATCAAACTATTCAAGTGCCTCTAGAGGAGGGCAACCAAAATGGTGAAAGGTCTCGAGGGCAAGACTTACAAGAATGGCTGAGATCACTTGGTTTGTTCAGCTTGGAGAAGGGGTGACCTTGTTACAGTCTACAACTCCCTGAAGAGAGGCAGTGGAGAAGAAGGTGTTGATCTTCTCTCTCTGGTGACCAGTGATAGGACACATGGAAATGGTATGAAGCTTGGTCAGGGAAAGTTTAGACTGGAAATTAGGAAGAAGTTCTTCACTGAGAGGGTGGTTGGCCACTGGAACAGGCTTCCTAGGGAAGTGGTCACAGCACCAAGACTGTCAGAGTTCAAGGAGCATCAGTTCAGGATGATGCTTTTAGTTGTACCATTTTCTTTCGGGTTGTCCTATGAGGAGTGGGGATTTGGAACTGATGATCCTTATAGTTTCCTTCTGACTCAAGATATTCTATGATTCTATTGTCTCTGAATACTGCTGAATTGTGGTCAACTTCTTGTCCAGCACAGCCCTCAAGTCCTTTTTTGCAAAACTACCTTCTGACCAGTTGCCTCAAGCCTGTACTGAAATATGGGACTATTCACCCCTAGGTGCAAGACTTCTCATTTCCTTTTGTCCAACTTGATGTTCAGTTTCTTCACGAGCTTCCTATCAGCCTATACCTCCAGCATGTCAACGTGCCTGTGAACAGCAGCCCTGTCCTCCAGTGTACAAATCACTCCACCCAATTTAACATTGACCACAAACATGCTGAGAGGGCAGGCTGTCCTGTTGTGCAGACATCAAATATAGACTTAAAAGGACATTAGGCAAGTGCTGGTTCCTGGTAGACATCACCAGTAGCTAGTGACCAGTTGTATTGCTGATCACAATCCTTTGAGGTCAGTGGTCCAGTCTTCCATATATCTTATAGTCCAGTGATCTAAATGATGTCTCTTGACATACAAATGATGTCAAATTTATATATTTGACTATATAAATATTACATCAAAGACCTTGCCATGGTCAACACAATTGATATCTATTCCTTTCCTGTTGTCCATGGCTCAGAAGGCAACTGAGTTGGTCAGGCATGGTTTACCCTGGCTCTTCTGAGTGGCCTTCTTGCCTTCCACATGCTTGGGAATGACTTCCAGGAGGACATGGTCCACCACCTTCCCAGGAGCTAAGATGAAGCTGACATGTTCTTCCTGCAACTGGCTGTGATAGTTGGCTTTTTCAGACATGAGCTATCTTCCCACATAGGTTACCAACTTTAACTTAGTGTAGGCAAAGAGCTAGTGAAAATCTTGGCTCATTTTTCTTAGTCTGTTGGTTTCTTTTGTTTTGTTTTCAATAGTGCCTGTTTGTTCTCCGTTCTTAGTCCCTAGTTCTGTTTTCTCAAGTCACTGAAGCTACTTTTTGCTAATCCAGCTTCCAAAACATCAAGAAAAATGAGGAGTGACGAGGGATGCTTGTTCCACATTAAAGCAAGTAACATTTTGGGGACATGTATAAAAAAACCTGAAGATTCAAGCTCAAAAGCAGTGAACAAGACATTTTCAACATGAAATATCATTTAAAAATCAAATAGTAAAAAATGTAAAATCTGGTGATAACTTCAGATTACTTCTTTTTTTTCCATATTACAAAATATCAGTCACAAAATTTCTGGCAGCTATAGAAAAATAAGAAAAAGCTTCTTTTATGTCCTCAGCAACCATCCTATTCCCATCATTTCTCTTAGTGGCATATAAACTTACCGGTGCTTTAGCATGAAGGTACATAAAGGCAAATACCTTTCTGAGTAAAATCCTTTCATTATTTTTCTTTGTATAAATGATTCATGTTCCCTCATAAACCATGACTTTAGAACTTTGATTCTTTCAAAACTTTTTAATGGACTTAACTCCAAGGCATGGAGACTGGGTTAGTGAGGCTCATAACTGGCACCAGTGTGTTTGTCATCATGATTTGTCACTGCATCAGGTGAAAACTTTGAAGTTAATTGGTTCATATTTAAACCATGCTTTGAAAATGCAAAGCTCAGTTCTGGGTTGGTTTTTTTTCCATAACCAGGTCCATTTCTTATACTGACTGATAAGCAGTCAGTATAAAATGATGGGCTCTTAAATCTATGTGAATTGTACTTAATGAGAATGACTCTGGTTCTCATTATATTGATTTCAGGGGGAAAACTTTCACTCATTCTAATGGGAACAAGACCGACCCTTGCTGAGAATTTGGAGCCAGTCCAGTAGAGATCCTAAGTAAATGAAAAGGAGGTACAACTGAACATTAGCTTCAGTACTTGGGCTCCTGTTATCAGGGTGTGCTGTCTGCAAATGGTCCTGCCTGAGCACGTGGGAGGAGATGGGTACCTGAGACTGCCTGGAAAGACTTCAAAAACAAATATCTGCCTGAGCTTGACATTTTTGGACATTTAGGTAAGGAATATTAAGACCTGTTCATATAGAGTCCAGGGCCCAAATTTGTTCCTAAGACCAGGCTTCTACCAGAAGTTTTCTAAAGAACTGGGCAAGACACAGCTTTTTCAGTGGCAGGGGCTACAGATCCCCTCTTTTACTGCAGTCAAGAAGTTAGAGCATTAATTATAAGGCAGAAAACCAAGGTTCAGTGCCTTGGACAAGCATGTCCAGCCCATTGGGCCACAGGCCAAGATATACAATGAAATTTCCCAAATCTTCCTTATTTGTAACTATGAAATGAACAGTACAAGATTAATGAGGGCAAGGTGGCAAAAGAAAACACAAATCATTGTAAGACAGCCTTTATTAAAGCTGTTTTTCTGTTCCCCAATATTTTAAAATAAAACCTGTCTTGTAGTTAAGAAGACAAGTTTAAAAGGACAAAACAACATGTTCTTGTAAGTTGTCATTTCCCAGAATTATGATAACGACAGAAGTACAAAATTGCAAGATAAAAAGTGCATCCTAACTGTGTTTTTATTTCTCCAGTTTTCCTGCTAGTTCTTAGATGTATTTCAAAGCAAGTCACTGCTCTGAAGCACGCTGACACTTTGGGAGGGGTTCCAGGACCTGGTCATAGATTTTTAATGCCACTTAGGTGCCATGGGCTAAACACCTTGTCCTCCAGCTGCTACTCCAAAGGCAAAGATTCTCCTGTGTTAGATTTGCCAATCCTGCACAGATGTCACAGCCACTTCAGAGTGTCTGAAGTGTCTTGCTGGAAGCCAGGCATGATAAGGCAGGTAGGAAACTCAATCTCACCTTCTATTGCTGTCAGTTTGTCTAAGTATGTTCAAAGCTCCACCAGGAATCATAGATATGGCTGCGTGGAAAGCTGTCAAAGTGATGGCGTTGCATCTCCTCATAAGTTCTTGAGCCTCTCCAAGGAAAGAAGCATGCACAGTGCAATACTATGCAGAGATGTCACCTCAGGTCCCAAACCCAGTGTGGCTGTGCTAGTGTGCTGCAATGTCTCAAAGACAGTTAGTGGTGTTTTGTCAAGCCACGTGTATCCAGATGGACTTCCCCATGCTTCCCTCAAATGTTCCTACACATAATCTGTGGCTTAGCCTCAAATGTGACTACTTAAATGCTTGTAAAGTATTTGTCAAGGTTTAGAGTCGTGGCCATCTGCTAGACCTATAACAGATGCTTTCTGTTAAACCCTCTCCCTTCAAAAGAGGAAGAGAAAGGGAATAAGGGAGAGATACTCAGACATTAGAACAGGGAACGGGAACAACTTTAATGGAAGTAATAATAATAATAAAATGGAATATATACAAATATATACAAAACTAGTATACAAAACCAACCTCCCTAATGGCAATTACATCAGCATCACCACTGATGCTGTAGAACAGGCACTGGGAGAGTCCCAGCCTGGGCCCAGCAGCAAATGGGAACTGGATACAGGAGGTGGATTCTGGGACTGGATTCACAAACACACAGATTGGGATCAAAGGAAGAACAGACAGGACAGAGTCCTTCTCAGATTCTGGCCATTGAGGAAGAGACTTTGACTCTCATGATCCCTCAGCATTATATTGAACATGATCTATCTAGGATGGAATCCCTTTTTGGTCCCCTGTCCTGGCTGCCTCTCCCTGCAGATGCTGCCTTTGACTTTTGGCACCCTCAGCAAGGTGCACAAGACCCAGCAGTGGCTTTGGTTTGCACACCAATCCTTGGTAGTAGCTGTAAACTGCTGTGTGTTATCACTGCTAGAAGCAGACACTATCTGCAAAAATCTGCCACTAAGTTCAGAAAGTGCAGGTAGTTAGAAGAGACTGAGCTGAAAAGTAAAATCTCTGAATAGAATTAGTTCTGTTCTAATGCAAACCAGGACAGTATTACAAAGATCACTGTTTTGAAGTACATTCCAGTGCATTACTCCCATCAAAGTAATTTGCTGGTAAGATTACCATTTTTTTTGTACCGAGAGAAAAAACAAAATTTATGAGATGTAAAGAGAACATGCAAATTGTACATGATTCAATGAAGCTTCTGCTTTAAATGAAATATCCAAATAAGCTTTGGAAAAGCTTATTTTGGATGCAGGTCTGAGTTATCTTTCCCCTGCTCTGTACTTATCCTGCATTTCTCTGAAGACTGAGTTTCTATTCACGGGTTTCGTTCTGTGACTTGTATAACTGCACTTACTTCAGGTGCCAATTCACATTTGCTAATACACATCCAGTTATAACCAGTTTTTATCATACTGGTAGGTCCCGAGGGTCCTACACTTCTGCAATGTGAATACACGAAGAGGTATTTGCTACCTTACTATAAGCACTCGCAACAACTGGATCAAAAAGAAGAGTATTTGCCTACACTTCAGCTAGAAGACCTTCAGAAAAAAAAAGCAGTGAAGAGCATTTTTCTCATCATCCTGATACTCTGTCTTTATGGAAGCCTCTAGAAATACACTCACCCTGATCTCAGCGCTTGTGGGTAACTTGATAACTCCCCACACACTGGTGTGGCTTTTGAATTTGGCTTTTTCATCCTCCATGACACCATTTCAAGAAGTTAGTAGGAATCAGTTTTAAAGGGTATTTATTTAGTTCCACAATCTCTTTTTTTTATTTTATTTTTTTCTTGGAAGAAACACAGGGAAAAGTTTTTTCTCAGACATGTTAATTATTTTCAAATATGGAATCTCTGGGTAGAAGCACTGCTGAAGAAGTGTGACTAAATCAGCCTGCACAAAATCTTTAAATAACCCTGTTTAAGGAGACCATGAGGACGGACAAGTTTTTTGATAATGAAGTCCCACTATTGCAAATTTATGAGGTTTTGCATTTATTTCATACAGATTATGTGGTGTGAAGATACGGTGCTTAGTTTGGTCACATCCAGTTGTAGACCATAGTACTCATTCCTCAGCCAAACGACAGTCTGATGATCTTTGCAAGATCTAGGGTTGATGATGCTTGGTTTTCTCGCTAATACCATAGTCAAGCTGACTCAGATTTCAAAAGCTGTAAGTCAAGCACTAGGAAATCCGACAAAGATGGAACAGATGACTTACCATGGAGGGAGCTTTTTTTTTTCCTTAATCACCCACAGTTAAAAATGAACACACAAAGGTACACCTGTAGTGCCAGTAAGTGAGAGAGGTTGTGGTACAAATTATGAAGAATAGAGTGTTGCCAAAAACTCATGCAGAGAAATGAATCTCTTCTTGATGGGCATCATTTTCCAAATGGGCTCTTGCATGCTGTTGTGGTTTGAATTACGAGTTTCATGCAGATACAATCTGCAGTTTCAAGTGTGCAGGCTGCTGAACAGTAGCTGCCTGTCTAGAAAAATGAAAACAAGTGATAGCCTAGCAAATGAGTATTGTAAATTTAAATTAATAGAGAGGTTGTCTGCTTTAATCTGTGAGTGAAGGGCACATTGCTTTCAAAGATATCTCAGTGAGAGAAATAACTCTAGCAGAATTATGTTTTTAACTTGCCTGATCTGTGAATCTAACTTTTGAGAGCTCCAGGAATTAAATTTCATTTGTTGTTGATCTGTCAGCTGCAAGGAAACTCTGTTAAATGTCTCATTATTCACAGAACCTGTAAAGTAATGTCTAGGTATGAGTCTGGGTCACTAGCTCCAATGTCAGCTGTTCAGACTGCTGTAATTATCAGCTAAAGACTGATGGTACATTTTTTAACTAGATAAGACTAATCAGTCATTTGGGAGAAGGTAAATTTTAGGTTTTTTTTTTTTTTCCTCACAAATTAGACCTTATAGAAAAAAAACAACAAAAAAACCCAAACAATACCAAAAACGACACACTTCTTGCATTGTGCAAGTAAATGTTTTTCCTGCACTGTGTCCTCGAATCTTTCTCAGTAGGGAAACTTCTTTCTTCGTGGGGAATTATCAACATGTACATGTGAGACTTTCAGAGCTACCAAGAGAACAGCCATCTCAGCAGGCAGTAACATGACCTGAGCTGCCCAAAGCTCCTCCCTCGTGCTGCTGATGGAGATCCCAGCTCTTCCCTGAGCTCTGCGGTGCTACAAACCTTCCTCTGCTTCCTTGTGTATTGCTTCCCCCCTCGGTAATTTACACTGTAGTCTTTTTTTTTTTTTTTCTAGTTTATTATTGCTGGGATGTTTGATTGGACAGCCTTTTAAAAATGATTAATGAAGCATTTTCCGTACTGTTATGAAAGATTGTATAACTTTATTTTCCACCACCGCCGCCTTTGAAGTACTCCACGGCCTTTTTCCTCATCATCAGGATTTCTCTTGGACAGGCAGACGTGCCACCATTCCCACCACACACCTGAGGAACGAAGGCACAGAGGGGCTGAGTCCTTGCTCTGCTGAAATACTGAGGCACGGAAAACAGACGCTGAAGGTGATCTCCTGGCTGTCCCTCTCATCGTGCTTCATGGACATATCTCACAGCACTCAAGGCAGGCGAATTAAACTGCAAGATGTACTCCCAAAACATACCAAATGCTTTTCACCTGGTGATGGTCACTGAGCCCATGAGCCGAGGCTAGAGCTAGTGCAAGGAAGAACATCCAGTCCTGTTCAATATATTCATTGATGACCTGGATGAAGGGACAGAGTGGACCCTCAGCAAGTTTGCTGATGACACAAAACTGGGAGGAGTGGCTGACACACCAGAAGGTTGTGCTGCCATTCAGTGACACCTGGACAGGCTGGAGAGGTGGGCAGAGAGAAACCTTATGAAATCTATCAAGGGGAAGTGTAGGGTCCTTTACTTAGGAAGGACTAACCCTTGGAACCAATACAGGTGAGGGGTTGACCTGCTGGAAAGCATCTCTGTGGAAAAACACCTGGGAGTCCTGGTGGACAAAAGGTTGACCATGAGCCAGCAATGTGCCCTTGTGGCCAAGAAAGCCAATGACATCCTGGGGTGCATCAAGAAGAGTGTGTCCAAGGTGCATCAAGAAGAGTGTGTCCAGCAGTTTGAGGGAGGTTCTCCTGCCCCTCTACTCTGCCCTAGTGAGGCCACATCTGGAGTATTGTGTCCAGTTCCAGGCTCCCCAGTTTGAGAAGGACAGGGAACTGCTGGAGAAGGTACGGCAAAGGGCTACAAAGATGATGAGGGGACTAGAACATCTCTCTTATGAGGAAAGACTGAGGGAATTGGATCTTTTTAGTCTGGAGAAGAAAGGACTGAGAGGAGATCTTTTCAATGCTGACAAATATCTGAAGGGTGGATGTCAGGAGGATGGGGCCAGTCTTTTTTCAGTGGTGCCCAATAACAGGACAAGAGGTAACGGGCACAAACTTGAACATAGGAAGTTCCATCTAAACATGAGGAACAATTTATTTCCTGTGAGGGTGACAGAGCACTGGAACAGGCTGCCCAGAGAGGTTGTGGAGTCTCCTTCTCTGGAGACATTAAAAATTGTGTGTGATCCTGTGTGACCTTCTTTAGGTGAACCTGCCTTGGCAGTGGGGTTGGACTCGATGATCTCCAGAGGTCCCTTCCAACCCCTAACATTCTGTGATTCTATGATACATGTAGTATGGGTACCAGGTTGTCCACACCACATTTCTCACTGTAGAGATCAGTTCTTTTTGGATCACACTATTTGCTAGTGTAGACACAGTTTGTAATGGTGATGGGTGCTGAGGTCTTTACAAGGCAGATCTGATCTCATCTGAAGTCATCCCGTGATACAGAGGTTGATATACACACACAATACAAACAGCAGTGACGATGGCCCAAAAATGAAATACAGCCTTATAACATAATTCTCAAAAATATGACATCTTTTCTCTAACAGTGAACCTATGCCGGTAAGATGAGACAGGAAACGGTGTTCATGGGTTCAGTGACCTCTCAGTCTCACCATGCTCAAATCCCCATTTCCCAGGCAAAACTCCCTTATTGATTTCACTATAGACTGACCTGGACGGTGGTAGCTGTGGTACCAATAGTACTGTCAAAAATAATAAATTATTCAGGAGAGCACGGTTGTATATTTGATTGTGGGTGAGACTGTGACCACCTCTTTTCTGAACCTTCATGCAGGAACTGGATTTTTCTTTTTCCTGTTATTGACCTTAGTGGCAAAACATGAAAGCGATTTAGGTGGTCAAATGTTGGAAAATGTCCTGTCAGCCATCAGCCCTCACCACCTCCCTGTTAAGTCATCTTCGCTTTACTTAGTAGAGTCAGTTCATAAATTGTTTGCTGCAGAGAGATGAATTGGATGGTGGAGGGAATACTCCACACTTCTTTTTCATGTCCAAGTTTCCTGGCTGCTGTTCTTTCCTGGGGAGTGAAAAAAAAGGAGGTTTGAATCAGCTAAGCAGAATAACACCCTGCTTGGTGTGTGTAAGAGTACACGTTGTGTACAAACCCCACACAGCAGACTCGCCGCCTCGTAACACCTTCCAAGGAAAAATGTGTTCCCTCAGAATTACTGAACAGGTTATAAGATATTTTATCTTACTGTTTTTTAGTTTTTTGTGTTTGATTTTTGGTTTTTAGTTTTTGTTGGTGTGGTTTTTTTGTCCTGATGCAAAGGAAACATCTTTTTAACCTTAACTACCCTTAGAATTTGCAAGAATATTATTGCTCATCAACCAGACACATAAGGATGTCTGGATTTGGTTTCTGAAACCTCAAGTCATGCCAAGCAAATGTTATCTTTAGAAGATAAGTTACCTTCATAATACCCATCTACTCTGAAGCCTAATGGTGTAATTATGATTGATTTAATTTTATTAAGTCATCAAAGATTCTATTTCCTTTCTGAAGAGACACAAAATATACATAAGGTCTTAATGCGTTGGGATACAAAAAAAAAGCAAACCAAAGTGAAGAACAATTCCTGAGATTTATGAAGCTGTGGTACTACTTCAATTTTAATAAAATATAGTAAATGACAAAAAAGAAATATAATTGTATCTAATTATAATTATATAAGATGTAATTGTGCATATTATATAAATGTAAAATTATATGAAAAATTGATGGCTAAGCTAGTCATATAATCACCTCTCCACTGAAATAACCTTGAAGGATAAAATGGAGTTGGCATTCCAGACAGGTGTCAGATGAGAAGAATATTTATTTTCCACCAGCATAGTTAATCTCCAGTGACTTCTTTTTCATATTTTGAATCTTTCATCTTCTTTTCATAATTCAACAATATCAGCCTTTGCATTTCCCTTTGTTTGGGTTGGGGTTTTTTTCATTCATTGAACAATAAGGTAGAATATACCTTGAATTAGGGACTGAATTAATTTTGTTTTAACCTGGCTAGCTACAAGGCAAATGCCTACACATGAGCAATTGTCTTGGCTCCACCCTAGTCATTACTGATCTAGTCAACATAAGTCAATGGAGTCTAGAGAGCAACTCATTGCTGTCTAAAATAGCCACCAAGTGAGCCAACCTTTATATAACGTTGTTTATGTTCACTAGTTGGCTATCAAACACTAATAGGAGCTAAGAGAGCTCAAAATTAGCCACCAAAGTTAAGCAAGATGAATCCTATTCCAGGCATCTATTCCCTCGGTCCTTCACATTCATCAGCATCTACGTGCATATGTTTCTGTGATATCTCTTTCTAAAACAAGCTTTTTCTTGTTCTTGTCAGTGCAGATTATCAATTCTGCATTAACAAGACCTTTTAAATGACTCTCTGGTCGTGTGTTTTATGGGAATTTGTTTCACAGCTTACCATAAACCATGCAACAACTGAAATTTAGATAAATTACTGCATAATAATGACTTTGGTAGTTCTTTACTCAGATTTAATTCTACGCTTGTCTTCCAGTACACTTAAGTCTTGAATGCTTATATAGACACTTCATTGGCTGTATTGAGAAAAAAGTCAATGACTTCAGATTGCTCAAATGCATATAATAAACTTGACTGTTAGTTCTTTTCAGAGACGTTGTTCATTCTTCTCTTCTTCCAGTACTTATTAACCCCACCCTATTGTCAATCCCAGATTTTAAATCTGGAGGGTACTACAGCTTCTTAAACTCTAGAGGAAAAAAAAAAAAAAAGTTGAAAAAGTACAAAATTAATATTGTTAGTATAAGTCCATTCATAAAAACGAGGATTTCTAATTCAACCGTCAGTCTACATCTCATCAGGAGAAGAGCAACTAAGCTGTTGAAGGGCTTGGAGAACAAGTCTTATGAGGAGAGGCTGAGGGATCTGGGGTTGTTTAGTCTGGAGAAGAGGAGTCTGAGGGGAGATCTTATTGCTCTTTACAACTACCTGAAAAGAGGTTGGAGTGAGGTGG
The DNA here is from genome assembly GCA_025345505.1 of Todiramphus chloris collaris. NCBI lineage: Eukaryota > Metazoa > Chordata > Aves > Coraciiformes > Alcedinidae > Todiramphus > Todiramphus chloris. The sequence continues at coordinate 1,584,518 of JANVCC010000021.1, forward strand.
GTGTTCATCTCTTCTCATAAGTCACAACTAATAGGACAAGAGGAAATGGCCTCAAGCTGCACCAAGGGAGGTTTAGAATGGACATTAAGAAATTTTTTTTCACTGAAAGTGTTGTCAGTCATTGGAACAGGCTGCCCAGGGAGGGGGTGGAGTCACCTGGAGGTGTTTAAAAGCCATATAGATGTGATGCCTGAGGATATGGCTTAGTGGTGGACTTGCCAGAGTAGGGTTACTGGTTGGACTCGATAACCCTAAAGGTCTTTTCCAACCTAAATGATTCTATGATTGCATTGAGCTCAGATCACTAAATTTTGCAGTTTATCCTCAAGTTATTCAAGGTTTCTGGTCTTCACTGGAGAAAAATCTGGTGTCTTTCTCTCCAGGAACCACCCTAAATCTTCACCCTGCCCATTATAGTTCAGACTGTATTTGTGCCTTATGGGAAAGAGTATGATTTTACCCATACTAATGTTAAAAGATGGAGATGTGCTGCTCATTTCTAGCAAGCAATGAGTTAGCCAGCTGCTGATGCATGTGTCATATAGGTCCAGAGACTGGAGAAACAAATCAGGCAGAAAGCCCAGTCATTCCTCTGGAGTAAACAAGAAAGCCATAAAATCAGCTATCTCATTGACAGGAAAAAAATCACATCAGACAGTAGATAACAGAGCAGTAGCTTGTAGCCCAGGTAGGGATTTGAGATGTCCTTACTTATCAAAGAGTGTTCCTTTTTTTTAATTGTCTTTTCATGCTAATTTTTGGCGGTGGAATGCCCCTGGGAAAAACATACTTGGTAGGACATTTAATGCTAGACCAGATGGATCTATCATACATCTTGCATCTCCTTCCTTAGACTGCTGCTGTTGTCTTCCCTCTGTTGTTTTACCACTCTGCACTTAACTCCTCAGCACCCTTTCTAGCCCTTTTTCTCTGAAACCCTTCCAGCTTGTCGACATTTTCCTGGCAGCACAGTTAGAAAGCAGTTAAGGTGCAGTAGATGAAAGACTTCTTCCCTGCTTCACGAATCCTCTGGGTACCCATCTCCAAAATGACACTGGATGTTTATCCCACCATACTGCATTAGAGGCATGAGCGTAAATCTCTGCTCGCTATCTCCTTCCATCTTTCAGCATTAGAGCACTTCAGTGTCTTTTCTCACACCGAGAATATTTATGACAAAACTTATGGTTATACTGCTCACTGTATTTCAGAATTACATTTTGAAGTGTGGGTGAATAAGAAGACGTGAAGTAAAGAGGGAAAGTAATGTTATGCCATTATGCTTATAACCACTTAGGTGCCTGCAGTAAGTAACAATCACTTCGTATTTAGTAAAGCTTGAATAATGGTCATCGAGTATAAGACTGTTAATTTGAACACACAAGTTTTTTGTGGAAGTTGTGAGAAAAACATAAAGAAAAGTCTTAGATTACCACTATAAAAGGTATAGAGGGATGAAAGAATACATCCACCTTCCCTAGGAGTCATCTCACCTCTTTTTATCAGTCTAAAATATATGCATCCACTGCAAACCTGGGTTTGGGTCCCTGTTTCAGCATTTAGGAAAAAAACTCCACCTTTCTAAAATGTGGGGTAAATTACCTTCTGGAGTTGCCTGGTTTTTAGCTCATTGACTATAGAAAGAGGCAGTTGAAATAAGTCATCTGTCCTAATTCAAGCATCTGAAGGTTGATCTAATCTGACCTGCTTGGTATGTACTCCTTTTATGGCCTCTGTAGGAAGCAGGTCTCCTCCACAAGACAGTTCATCCTTCATGACTGAAGTAGATCAGAAAAACTACTTTCTCCAGCTGTCTTTTTTCTTCTTTTTATTTCCACTTATAAGAAAGAGCTGCTTATTCTGAAATACACATTTAGAGTTTCGCTGTCTCAAATCTGGTCAGATGAATTTTTGTTTCTCTGGGTTAGATGACCCCAGACTCTTCCCCAGTGCTTATAACCTGAAGTGAAGACATCAATGTTTGGAGGAGTGGGAGACATCTGTGCCTGCTGTTATGCACAGTCATGGCACCTTTTGGTTGGCATGGCACCTTTCAGTTCCTCAAGCAAGTGGAATTCAGAATCCAAGCCCACAGTGATGCTGGGTTAGCTGAATAAGCAGGATAGCACCACTCTAAGCACAAATACACTGCTTCCAGACAGTGTCTGACTGACACTGTGACATAAGGACAGTGTAGGCACATCAAGCCTTTATGAAGCAGCTTAGGTACCTCCATCATGGAGCAATGCTAGGAATAGAGACAATTTCTTAATCTGCTATGGGATGAGCACTGGAATTGGGAAGGAGGCATTCACGTCTCTTCAGGCTTTCAGGTTGTAGTCATTCTTATGGTACCACCCTATCAGGTGAGGGTAAGCAGTAAACCATGAGATGACCTCTGTGAGAACATCCTGCTATTCAACTGCACATTTTATAGTGTTCAAATTCTAAGATAATGCATATCAAAGACCTCTACATTATTTTGCAAAATTTTAGACGTGGCTACAGAAGTCCTTTAAAGAACAGGTCATTTCTATCCTCTCTGTGGTCACCCTCTTGGACAGACTAAGACATCTTTTTCAAGAAACTCTTTTCATTTTCAGTCTTTTCTGACTCAGTTCCATTATAATTCTGCTCCAGCAGACATTTTTTCCTAGAGTCTTCTCTTTTTTTTTTTAATAGCTTTTTTTCTTTTCTTTTTTTTTTTTTTTTTCCTTAATCTTCATGATGTCCTTCCCTTTCCAGCCTTGACCCATTCGATTAAAACTACACAGCTTGTTTCAGAGGCTGGATCCAGTAATTGGCTTTCTAAAATCATTTGTATCCTTCCCTGCTCCTCCATACAGTATGACCCTCCTGCAGAATGGGCATCTTTCTTTTTATTGCTTCTCTGTTACGGTCTCTCCCCTGTAACAATTCTCTCTGTCGTTCACCTCTAAGCATGTTCTGAAGCCATGAGACCGCTGTTGGCTTAAATCTTACTTTTTTCCTGATGGTAACTCCTTAAACTGATATTTGTCATTAGAAAAGACATCTGCCATATCGCAGGCAGCGAGGCAGCTATAGCCATTATGGCAAAGCAGCGTGTGCATGGGGGCTGGGCAAAAAAAACAGAATAATAAGATAAAAATAAATAAAGAACCTTAAAATAAAACAAAACAAACAAGCTACTAACCAACGCCTACAATAAATCAATACTATAGTCCTAGAATAATGGTCTCCACGTGGCAAATGAAGGCTGTGCTCCTGACACTGGACAGGATAGAGGTGGGAACTCAGACAGAGCTCCCACAGAAGAACATGATAGTTCAGGTCGCAGGCTGCAAGGAATGCCTCAGTCTCTCCCTGGTAGCAGGAAGCTGCCCACGGTGTGAGCAGGTCGATGATCTGCTCAGCCGAGCAGCAGAGCTGCAAGGGGAGGTTGAAAGGCTGCAAGCTGAAGTGGAAAGGCTTAGGAGCACCAGGGAGGTTGAGGAAGAGATTGACTGGTGGAGCCAGGCTCTGCCCTCTCTGAAACTCAAACAAGAACGGGAGCACCTGCCACAAACCACCCAGGAACAGGGGGTCCTGGACCATCCCTGAGACAGGTTCATTGGGAGACACATCAGCATAGAACAAACCAAAAATTCCATGGTCAAGGCAGCAAGCAAGCTCCTGCCTTGTCCACCTTCCCTCATCCCCTTGAAAGGGAGCAGTGGCAACAAGTTTCTTCTTGGCATGCCTCTGTTATCTCCCCAACCTCCCCTGTGCCCTTGCAGAACACGTATAACGCCTTGCAAGTGCAGCCAGCCAATGGGGAAGATGAATCATCTGGCTTGGAAGTATTCCCAAGGTTAAGGAAGCCTAAGCCCAGCATCCAAACATCTTCCACCAAAAAAAAAAAGAAAAGAGTCATTGTTAGAGGTGACTCTCTTCTGAAGGGAACAGAAGGCCCAATATGCAGACCTGACCCACTCCAAAGGGAAGTTTGCTGTCTCCCCGGGACCTGAGTTAAGGATGTGGTAAGGAAGCTTCCTGCCCTCATGCAGCCCACAGATTATTATCCATTATTGACTTTCCAGGTAGGCAGTGACGATCTCGAAAAAAGAAAACTAGGGGCTGTCAAGATAGACTTCAGGGCCTTGGGTCAACTGGTTAAGGGAGTAGGAGCACAGGTAGTGTTTTCTTCTATCCCCCTTGTTGAAGGGACCAACCCAGAAAGGCTGAGGAGGACCCATCAGATCAATTCTTGGCTTCAAGCCTGGTGCCACCTACAGGACTTTGGGTTTTTTGACCATGGGTCAACTTACACGATGCCAGGCCTGCTGGCATCAGATGGGGTGCATCTCTCTCGAAGGGGAAGAAGGTTTCTATCACAGGAATTGGCTGGGCTCATTGATCGAGCTTTAAACTAGATTCGAAGGGGGAAAGGGGAAAAACCTGTCTCGTGGGAAACAAGCCGGGGACATCAGTGGGGTGTTGTGCCAGCTCCACTGCTACCCCGGGGTTGGTACCAGTCAGGAGGTACTCTAGTATTGCAAACTGGCTAAAATGCCTGTACACAAATGGGGAACAAACAGCATGAACTAGCGATCTGGGTGCGATCTCAGGACCACGATCTCATTGCAATCACTGAGATGTGGTGGGACAGCTCGCATGACTGGAACACCATCATGGATGGCTATGTCCTTTTCAGAAGGATAGCCTGGCAAGGCGAGCTGGTGGAGTTGCTCTCTATGTGAGAGAGCAATTGGAATGTATCGAGCACTCCCTGGGGGCAATGAGGAGCAGGTTGAAAGCTTGGGGATTAGGATTAAGGGGGAGACTAGTATGGTCACTACCCTGGACTGCAGAAAGGCCAACCTTGGCCTCCTCAGGGAACTGCTTGGAAAAGTCCCATGGGACAGGGCCCTAGAAGGTAAGGGGGAAATACTCAAGCATCATTTCCTCCAGGATCAAGATCAGTGCATCCCAAAGAGTAGGAAATCAAGTAAGAGAGTTAGGAGACCTGCATGGCTGAGCAGGGAGCTACTACATAAACTTAATCAGAAGAAGGAATTATACAGAACATGAAAGGAGGGGCAGGCCACTTGGGAAGAATACAGGGAGCTTGTCAGAGGATGCAGGGATGCAACAAGGAAAGCTAAGACCTCCCTAGAACTAAACCTGTCAAGGGAGGTCAAGGACAACAAGAAAAGCTATTTCAAGTATGTTGGAGACAAGAGAAAGTCTAGACGAAATGTGGGCCTGCTGCTGAATGACGTGGGTGCCCTGGTGCCCGAGGATAGCGAGAAGGCTGTTACTGAATGCCACCTTCGCCTCGGTCTTTACTACTCAGGCCAGCTACCAGGAGTCCCAGGCCTTCAAGACCACAGAGGAAGTCTGGAGGAAGGAAGCTTTTACCTCTGTCAAAGAGGCTTGGGTTAGAGATCAGTTGAACAAACTGGACATCCACAAGTCCAGTGAGAGATGGAAAACTCTGTAAATACCATCTATATTGAATAGAATATAATATAATAACTTTGAGAAGTCATTTCCTACAGTGGAAACAAAAGCACTTACATAATATTGTCTCAATTTCAAGTGTGAATATTTTTTTGGGTGTCTGTTACTCTCTATGATACTGAACTCATTAATCTTTTAAAGCTATTTTCTTTGGGCCTCCTTATTTGCCTGATAAATTTATTACAGCACTATTCACTACTGGTCAAAAATACTGTAGTAAGCCTACTGTAGGTTTTTATAGCTACAGCCACTCTTCTAAAACATTTTACTCTTGACAATAAGAGTAGCTGTAGTTTTTGACCAATGAAAGCTGTGTCGGATGCACGATTTCCCTTGACAGTGTTACTGACTTCAGTGCATCACCGGTATTTCTGCCCAGCATCATGCCTCTGGTTTGTCTTTTTTTCTGTCCTCTGACTCTACTACATCTACCTGATGCTGCCTTTTCCAGTGCAACTCTCTGGATGAGTTTGCCTCTGCCAAGAACATGGGCAAAGTTCATGAGTGAGGTAGGATGTGACTTAAGAAACCCCTTGCATTTCAAGCATCTTTTGAGGAGGTGGCAAAATCCTTGTCCCCTGGGAACTGTCTGCATGAATGTACTCGTTCAGCAGTTCTCTGGGTTTAGAAAATGAATTCTAAAGGAGCATTTTGTACACCATGTATTATGCGGGCAGACAGGTAACCTGCCATTGATGAGAGACTTTACCCCTGAAATGCCTGGGTTACCTGTTTCTGTAGCAGTTAGAAGCTTTCCGAGGTGTCCTGGTTCCAGTTTAGTTGCCAGGTGGGGTTAAACCATGACTCAATTGCAGTTCTTTATGACAGCCTTTTATTGTCTCCTCGCACCACTTTCCAAGACCTGCAGAGAAAAGACCAAGTTGATTTACTATCTTTACACAATTCTTGATAATCGAGAGAGCTACCTTCTTTACTTATATTTACTTACTTTACTTACTTCACTACTTTGCTTACTCCTTTAGGACCATGCAACTCTTACATGTTTCTGCTTGCCTTCTTTATCCAGGATAACAAGTACCAGATGAGTTCATTAACCATTGAACTTATCTTGAAACAAAACCAGGCCCCCATGACATTTGTGAAAAGCAGTGTTTATAAGTGAACTTTAAAGGTTCAAATCCTAGAAATGCAAAGTACACCGTTCAATAAAATAATATTTTTAGCCTTTTACAATTCAAGAGTCACTCTCAATGGTAATTTGTTTCTACAGTCTTCTCTTCATGTAGCAGCTCTGTAGTAAACAGAATAAACATGTCTCCCATAAACCTGGTGGTTCCTGTTCATTTATATTCTTTTTTAACAGAGATGGAGGAGAGTGGAGGGAATGTTACAGTGGCTCAACTCCGTAAGTGCAAAAAATAGTTACAAATGCTTTCTACTTTCCAGTAGTCATTCATTCCATTTTTGAGACCCTCAGACTGTGTCAGCAGTCATAATGTTCATAAGGGAGACATATGGCATCACAAGAGAAAGGAAGATAAACATGCATCACCTCTGTACAATTAAGTTGAACATCCTTCTAGATAGGCAGTCCAGCAATCAAAAACTCCCCCAAACCAGATGAATTTTTAAATCAAAATGATATTATCACCTTTTGCCATGTTAAGAGGGTTGTTTATTCCTTTACTCAGGGGAAGAGTTTCTTACTTCCCAGCAGAGAAGGAAATTTAAATTTAAATTTAATTTTTTTTTTAATTTAGTAATGTTAATTTCTTTTTTTTAATTTTAATTCTAATGTAAACAATAATTTAATTTAATACTGTAAATTTAACATTTGTCTAGTTGTAGAAAACACTGTAATTGTCACTGGACCCTTTGAACTTATATAGATCACAGGTATTAGGCCACTTTGCAACTCTGTATATGAGAATTCCACTCTGTTACTTTTAAAAAAAGAAAACAGCATATTGTATGTAGCTCCATAATGATTAACGATGTATTTCATCCACCACGATTAATGGCAAAGGAAAGGGATTCTCTTCAGTCAAGTGTGATTCTTATCTTTAAATACGCTTAAAACCAGAAATACATAAAAGAGTCACCCATCTTCTTGGTCTTTTACAACCAAACTCCAGGAAAGAAAACGGATCCAGCTCATGAAATTCCAAGTGCAGCTTTTATTTTGGATGGAGGTGAAAAAGGTCTGCTGGCACTGGTTGCATCTTCAGTACTGCTGCTTGAGCCTTTGTTCATGGGAATGGAAAGAACATCAAGCACACTTGGTCTTTGGCTGATCCTGATACTTAAATGAGGTTCTGCTGCAGTTCCCTTGGTTGAACAAAATGAAACAGAGCTTTTTTTTTTACTGGCTGACTGCTGTTCTGTACTGCCAAGAGGCCCCTATCACAATAAGAGACTGCTTCTGATATGTCTCTAGGATACATTCTGTGGATGGGTTATTAGTTTGAAACGCAGTCTGCTGTAACTATTATATATAAAATCCCTTTTTCACATATTTCTTATGAAATATGGTAAAGGTTTTTTTTTGTGATAAAGACATTAACAGAGTTTGATCTATAGGATCCCTTTTCTGATAAAGACTATGTAGTCCTTCCAGAAGGATGTGGGGAAGAGGAAGGAAAAAGGCTAAGGTTCAACAAACACATTGACTGTTGTTGCTCACTCAGTCTGCCACTCCTCGTACTTACACTGATGTAACTGAAGTAGGAAATACAGATTTGCAAAGAAGACAAGAGTCAAATCTATGATACAATATTGAGATACATTTTGCACTGCAAGCACACAGCTCCCTTCCCTAGGATCCTGTAAAGATGTTGGCATATGTTTGTGTCAACAGCAGGACTAGTCCAGCCACCCACTCAGGCCCAGGGCACTAGCTAAATGCAATTAAAATTTGCACTGCGTCCCTTTATTTTCCAGCACGTCTTCTTAAGAAAACTTAATGTTACAATATATATGAAAACAAATCCATAAACAAAGTGCCACATTTCTGGAAGGTACCTAATTCTTCGTCACTGAGTAACCATCAATCCCAAATGCACAACGAAGCTGGAGGCAAGAGGAGGGGGGAGGATTGATAGCCAGAGCAGCAGAAAGAAAGACAAGAGCAACTTCAGTGGACTGAAGAGTCTGTTTCATGGATTTCTGTTCACTCGAAGTATGCATTCACAGGAGCCATAGTTGGATACACACTCAAGGATTAAAAATTCCGATTTCCACAAGCATTTTGCATGTGGATGGAGCAGCAGAATTCTTCCAGAATTCTTCCTCAACCTGGGAAAAGCAAACCCAGATTGCAGGCCTTGGTGGAGTGAGGTGGTGAAGAACAGGAGGAGGCAAGGGATTTTAGCAATCACATGGATATTTTTAGGCAGTCATAAAACTCAACTTGTAGGGAATGAGGTGGGGTGGGTGCTGCACACTAATTAATGATTCTTGCAAAGTCATCTTTGAGAGCTACAGACACAGCACAGGCCAGACATTTCTGAGGAGAAGGTAATAGGCTTATGACATCCAAATATTTGGGGCATTTTAAGAACAAAAGCAACCATCCTGCAATAAGTATCCAAAACCTTTTTGTTCCCTAATGTTCTCATCTAGGACAAAACGGGTGTATAATATTATATGGAGAATCTCTGCATTGCCTTTTATGTACCTTCAGCCTTTTCTGTTGGGCGAGATTGATTGTCTGTTTACAAGTGAGTTATAAGACAAGTAAATCTACAGCAGATCACATCTGGGTTAAGATTATGGAGGTAGCTGCGGAAGCTGATAAATTATTTTTCGTCCTGGAGAGCAATACACGGCTCAGTCCAGAAGCATAATTCATAATGTATTAATATGTAAGTCTTCAAAGTGAGCTAGCAAGAGATTTACAGGCTGAAGCTGCTGTTCTGCTACAGCATAAGACAGCTTCCAGAGCAGCATTTGTAAACACAATAAATGGCAGAGGAGTCAATATTGACTGATGGGGCTGAACACATTCAGTTTCAAAAGGTTGTGGAATACTGAAAAAAAAACAAACAAAAAAAATAATTGTTTGGCTAACAAATAAGTGATGGGAGCTTTTCTAGACTCACAGCAAATAAAAGAACTTAACTGCCAATGTGTTTGTATATAGAGTGCTGGGCTTCAAATTTCACCCCATAATGCTCTAGTAACCTGTCTTTGTTTTAAAAGGCACATAATGTTCTTACTTTCTCTGGTTTTATTTAGTTTCTGTGCAGATCTGACATTGCTGGCTTTAATTTTTGAACAGAGTGTTCATTTGTTTTCAGAGCTTATATAAAGTGCTACATATATGTATTTCAAAGCAAATAGTATTAATTAAAATGAGAATTTCAGTTTAGCACTGGGACATATTAAATTAATATGCAGGGGTGGTATAACTTTTAAGAAGAATATAAAGAATGAAAAATTCTTTATTTTATTCTGCCACTATTCCCTTACCAGCTTCACTGAAATCAAAGAGGAATATTCAGTGAGTGATTTTTCAACATTATGAGAGATGAATTCACAATATAGCTTTGGTCAGTTCTCATTTTTAGATAAAAAGGTATCAGGAATTTCTGGATTGGTTTATGGTTGAAGCACTGAATGACTTGTACAATTCTTCTGATATTATGCCAAGGAAAATTTAAAGAAAAGTATTAGATAAGCAGTTTAGAAACCAATGGTGTAAAGAGAAATTGCAAGCTTTTACTCAATTTTGGTTAACCGGTCAAGAAGCCAGTCTAAGGAAAAGGAACTGGTGCTATTCTATCCATTGATTACATTTCATTTGATCTGTGTCTATATTATTAAATAAATATGGTAAGGACCACTTCCAGGAATTGAGGCCAAATGTCACAGAAGAGCCCAAATGCACACTATTAACACTTTTTCTTCACAAATTGCAACAGCCACATGCAATTTGCCCTTCTGGAATGGTTGCTTGACCATTCTGTGAGCTGAACTGTGACCGAGAATTTCATCATAGAATCATAGAATGCCCTGGCTTGGGAGGGACCTCCAAAGGCCATCTAGTCCAACACCCCATGCAGTGAGCAGGGACATCCTCAATTAGATAAGGTTGCTCAGAGCCTCATCAAGCCTGACCTTGAGTATCTCCAGGGATGGGGCCTCCACCACCCCCTTGGGCAACCTGTTCCAGTGTTCCACCACCCTCAGAGTAAAGACCTTTTCTCCAATGTCCAGTCTAGAACTACCCTTCTCTAGTATAAAACCATTGTTCCTTGTTCTTTTGCTACATGCCCTTGGAAAGAGCCTCTCCCCAGCTTTTCTGTAGGCTCCCTTCATGTACCAGAAGACTTTGGCCCAGACTGTGTCAGTACAAGTCTTGTTCAAGAGCCTGGTAATGCTTTCTAGCACCAATTAATTTGATAATGTAGAACTAGATTGGTAGACCAGAGATAGTAGAGAAGATGTATACTGTTTGGAAGGCTGTCCTCTCCATTCCCAACTCTATCACTCCATCACTGATGGTCAGGAACTCCAAGTTTAGTCCCTTACCAAATCAGGCACTAGGAAGTCTTTCCCCCAGTATCTAGATGCCTTGTTTTTTCAAGTTGCAGCGGGTTGAAGACTGCCTAGAAATGATCTTGGAAGGACCAAACCAAGTTCATTGATGTGGCTAGTCACACAACAAAACTAATGGAGCCAGAGAATTGAGATGAGCACAACTCCTGAACAATGCAGAAATCAAAATAAACATCTTAAAGCCAGGAAAGACCATGAAAACACTCAGTTTGTCATCATGAAATGGGTTTGCCTGCGACGTTCTTTGCTGAAGGCCATTGCACGAATAGCGTGTACAACTCTAACAGTGCTTATAACTTGCAAAGACACCAAGTACCTAGTTCACACAGACATATTTGTGTGAGGACTGCAGAGAGGTTTTCCAGATCTCCTATAATGTGCTTACATGTATTTTTGGAAACTAGAGGAGTAAAAAAAAAAAAAAATAAAAGGTTCCAGCTGTGAGTTTTATAATGAAGAGCCTCTTCTGGTTTCACTCAGCTGTATAATGAGATGATCCCATGTCTAATCACAGAAGAAGAAAGAATGAAATGTACCTACGTCCTGTTATGTAAGATGTTTTATAGCTGATCAGATATGTAAAAACAGCAAAATCTGCTTTCATCTGCTAGAATAAGCCATTGCTCATATACGTTTGAAGTTATTTCTCAGTATTTTGTACAATGATGTATGATTAATTATTAGGCAGATGTCATTGTGCTTTGCTTTTGTACAGAATCATCCTTAAGGGCTACAAAATGTTTGTACCTCAGCTTTTGTTAATTTTTTTCTTCAAGCTTTTCAAATAATTCTGTGAAGACTGCCAGTTAATTTGAGTAGCAAACAGACTTACTCATTATTTCAAGCTTATTTTCTATGGTTATGTATTATGGACCAAATCATTTATATAGGAACCAACTCATGAAGCTCAGTGAAATTACACTCATGAAGTCAAAGAGATATTTCTGTAAGTATATTCTTAAAATTAAACGCTCCCAGAAACTGCCTTAGCTTATGGAAGCCCAACTATTCCCCAGTGGATTATGAAAAAAGCCCCAAGTACTTAAACAAAAATATTTTGTTAAGTGGCAGATATAATTTTTTTAACAAGATTTAATTTGTTTTTTTAAACTGATGTGAACTCAAGTCTTTAAAAGAGAAAACAGGTAAGTCCTGAATCAGTGGGCAATGCTATTAAGCTAATGCTGTTAAGTGCAGGCATTAATGAGACACCACAATGGGAGAGCTACAGCAGACACAGTATAAATCCCTATTTTAACAGTATGAAACTAGTTACAAACTGACATGTCACTTAACGTGCTTTCGCACATCTAACAGTTTTGCAGATTGGTTACATAAATGAGTGAAAATAATGATAATAAATGAAATTCATACCCACTCGAACTTTTATGTTTTTGACAGAAAGTCAAGACAAACATCTCATTTTCTGTATCTTTAAAAACTGAGTTCTTGACAAAGTAAGTTTGACAGCTATGAAAGAAGTCGTTATCCTCATTATGATTGGTTTACTGGATGACACAATGATATCCTATGACACTTTACAGAGGTTTTAAGACGTGACAGACACTGCCCCAAATTATTTCCTCACTACAGAGAGTCTAAAGGAAATATGACAAAGAAAGGCAAAGCAATGGAGTAGAAATAACATTTATAATAGCTGTGTCTGGTATACCCAGAAAGGTTTGAAAGGAGGTGGCATCAAGGTGGACTTGATGTTGCTAGTGCAAAAAGGAACTTCATCCCTGGTATACAGTGAAGAAAAGGCATGACCAAAGAAGACACATAAAAAAAGAAGGCTAAGAATTCCAGAAGAATAGCTGGGCACAAGGACAATGAAGGGAAGGAGCATCCAGATGCAGATGCATGAGTCTGAAGCCCATGTGGGAGATTCTGTAAATAAGTGACACCAGTAATGCCTGTGCTAACATGGAAACCAGAACTGCTCTGAGTCGAGACTGGATCCCTCCCAGCATAAAGTATCCTGAAATTCTGATAGCCTTCCTGGTAAGGTCTGCCAGCTTGCTCTGTCATATGGCAAAGGCTTGGTAAGGCAGTGTGCTGTTGAGCTACAGTCCTTCTTCATTTGGCAGATCCTATGTAGCTAACTCTCTTGCCATGATATATGAACAGCTTCTGAACACCTGATAATAACTAAACATAGATTACTTCGTCTGATAATGAGGGCACCTCAAAAGATTGGCAGTTTGATGTGATTTTTACACTTCCCTGAAAATGCAATCGAATACTGTCATGAGAGGAGGAAACAATTAATCCATGTGTCCATTAATCGACACATGTCTGAAAGGAGATAGAAGGAGATGAGAGGGAGAAAAGAAGAGAGCAAGGACATCTTAGTTTTGCAAAAGAGGATGTACCTTCGAAGGCTATATAAAGGATTCTTAATCATTAATAATCTCAGCCTCTCAAATAATAAGCAAAAGCCCCTGGCATAACTGCAGGAGTGCGAAACAGACATAGAAATCTCATTTCACCATCTCTGCACTGCGATGCATCTGAAGGCCAGTGAGGTTTTTTGATAGCTGTGCCTTATAACAAAGCAAATTAATCTCCATTTTGCAGCTAGAGAGAGAGAGAGGAATTCGAGCAACAATTTGCTCATTAGTTCTGCACTGTGGCCTGCCTCTGCCCGATGCTGCCTTCCCTGTGAATTTTTATTGTTTTGGTGTTTGTTTGGTCATAATTATCTCATCTCTACCTACACCAACCTGTCAGAGATAGTGCTAGTTTTTCCTTACTGATTTGTAATCCTATTACACAGACCATCAGCAGCTTATTTCTGATTACTGCAAGCAGCGAGCTCTTCTGGTAACAGCTGTTAATATTTGCCCTTGCTTTATTAAGCAACAAGTACTTGTTGCTCGCCCATAATAATGTGAAGCTAATAATGTCATCCCAGGCTGCTTCCTGGGAAATTATGATCTCCCTGTTCCCTTTCTTTATTTGTATAACACCAGCCAGGTAGTTAACCATCTATTTAGTATATCCATCATCTTGACAAGTCGCAGGAGCAGGGAAGGCCCAGCAGACATGTCAGGAGGGGCTTTGAGAAGCAAAGATTGCATTAAAAACTCTCCAGAGGGGTTCACAGCCTGTAACCAGCAGGGAGATCAGAGTACCTGGGGGAAGTGGTGGCTCAGGCTAACAGGAAACTTGTTGTCATCATGGTACAGCCAAGACTATGGGTGTGCAGGACACCTTTTAGACCAGTAGATCCCAAGAGCTATCTAATCAGGGAGGATATTTTGAGAGGGTAAGTGGCAGGCAAAGCAATTTGTCACTTTCTTGCAGGACTACAAAAGGCTGAGGGAAAATTTTAGAGATTTATCAAATATTGGCAAGCTACCATTTCCTTTTTAAGACCTGTGTGGTTTTTTTCCTCTTCCTTGATCAATGCCATTCTTTGGACCTTTGGAAGATCTCACCCCTCAGTCACAGAGAAAACTTTAGGTTTCTTTGAGATGCAAGTGACTGTTAAAGGAATAGAGGTATTGGCCACAGACAGGATTTTTCTCTACATATTCATTCTGAGTTGCTGTTACCGTCTTTGAAAAGTATTTTTACTAGAAGTTTCAAATTCCAGACTTTTTAAAAATACCTATTCACACTCTAGATGTCTGCAGACGAGGGATTTCAAGCTAAGCTATTGAGATTGTTTCTAAACATCTTTCTTACTAGGATGCAGAAACCTTTCAAGCTACAGTCTTCAAAGCTATTTTTTTTAAAGTTATGCTTGGATAACATTCAAGTCAGTGGAACTGGTGCAAGTGTTGATTTGAAAATACTCAGTGCTAGGAGTTTCACAGCTGCCTCTGTCTGAGTGTCCCATTTCTCTCACTCTGTCTGCCCCTCAGTCCAGGAAGAGCTTGTCCAGATAGTGATGTACACAGAGGTCCAAATCCATTTGTATATAAGATATACCTTTTACTTTTATGCCTATTTTACACATTTTTAACTTCTAGGTATTCAAATGTCAAGATATTAAAGAAGGAAATTGTTAAAATTGTACCCTCTTTCTCTCAAGAAAGTGTTAAATTATGGGTAAATCCATTACATTATTCTTCGTCTATATATCTGAAGTTGTCTTGAACGCCTTTCACATCACAACCTCAAGCACTCTCCCTTTGGGACTGTGGCAGAAAACCCTCAGAAGCAGGAGAGACACTCATGAAGACTATGAAACTAAAGTTCATCAGAACCTGAAAATGGGAAAATGAATGAAAAGTGCCTTTTTGTACTTATCTTCTAGTCATGAATGACATCTGTTGGAAGGAAAGTATCAGTTCTGAAAAGAAATGATCAATCAGACCAAGAGACTTTTTTTCACAAAGGTAAGTAAATAATAATTTCAGATTGACTTGCTCTCTTGCATAAAGAGCTAAAATTTTGAGATACATAGAGATACTCAAGAAAGTGCATGAAAAATGACAGTGTCCCTCACCCCTTGTTTCACTTGGTAGCTTTGCCTCTGATGCCCACTCTGTAGTGTCAGTCTGTAGAGATGCAACTGAGGGAAAGCTGAAAGTGATGTGTCTGCCTAAAAATAATTAATAGTCAAAGGCTGACTGCTGAGTTGATTAAAGTGTTGAGAGCCATCAAAGCCTGAAGTCGTACTCCGTTCTTAGGAAAATACCAGCTTCCTATCTCAAAATCCTATCTTAACGTATCCCATTCAGAAGATCTTCTCTTAAATACAAGGAGCCTCAGACAAGTAAAAATCAACACTTCATATTTTTGAATAGTGGCAGCATAAAGACAGAGAGATTTTTTTTTAAGCTGTGGAGGTTTATAACCAGAAGAAGTGGGATGAAATTAGAGCAAGAAATGTTAACCTGCACATCACAAAAAGTCTGTTAGACTGAGATGTGGCTTCATATAGGAAACAGTGGAAGATCTGGGATCTTTGGGACTTGTGAACTAAACTTGAATCCTCTTGTACGGAATGTAGGCTTAGGAAGGCTTTGGACTAGATGGCTGAAGAAGCCTTTGCAATATCTAATTGAAAACACTGGTATGAAATAGCCATAGAAGGAATGAAGAAAGGAAAGAAAGGATGCAGGAGGAAGCACAGGTTTGAAAAGTGGAATCTCTAGTCTAACATTTCCAGACTTGGTGTAAACATGTGTCAGTGGAGTATTTACCACTTGTTTGGTTTTTTTTTTATCTAGACTAAAAAATTATCCTTACTGCAAGCTAGTAAAAAAAGAGATCCCTCCAAATGAGTTTGCTTCCTCAACATCTTACAAGGAAATTAAGGATTTTATGTTTTGCTGCTCTACTTCCCTGTATTGTAGTATGTGATCTCCAGGGCTACAACATACCTTGAGGTACTTCTAGCACTTGTTAATAAGAGTTCTTAAAATAAGGTCGAAAGCCACCACTTTCATCACATTCCTTCAAGTGTCAAGTTAAATATTCACTAAATAATTAATTTGGCAGTTGGCGTCATGTAACAAGCAGTTATGAATATGCAACAAAATGTTGGCAAAGGGGTAATCTGGATTTAAAAATCTCACTGGAAACATTTCTGAAAAGAGAAGCCTTTATGCAATAAATAGGCGTACAAAAAAAGTGAAGGTATTGTAATTGTGAATGTACATCTATTACATCACTACGACAGGGGCAGGTGTCACTCAAAATATTTTTACTGATCTCAAAATGCAGGAAAGTGGGGTTTTTTTTCATCTTTTTGTGTTGCAGCCTTCTAGGTATTGATGGGCCCAAGGGAGCAGCCTTTGTAGACCAGGCGTTTGTTAACAACACCAGTAAAGTTTTCCTGGAGTGTTTGGTAGAAGAAAATGAACAGAAAATCTACAACCAGGACACCAAAATATTTGCTACTCAGATTGTGCTGAGTCTTATTTCAGGGCTAATCTTCTGTTCACACACTTTATGAAATCATCAGGCTCCGAAATGTGTGTGCATCACTCGAGCTCTGGGCAGTGCAAGTTCTGGAGACTAGGAAGTAAGGGAGATAAAAGGCACATAAAAGCCTTATCAGACAGACAACTAGTTCAAACAGAGGAACTGCCATTGCTGCAGTCTAACTTCATAGATCTGAAACCCATTTGTAAAGGCAACTTTTTATAAAATTATAAAAGCTTCACATGATTTTTTTTTTAATTTTTTTTTTCCTCCCTCAACTTTTGATAAAGTTTCTGTCCTCAGGCTCCTTGGCTCAGATTCCCCACACCGCTTACCTTCCAGCTTCTAATTTTGTCTCCTCTGTGAGGAGCTCAGGCTCCCAGTATTGCCAATTAAAAAGAAATGAGCTCCTTCAGAGGCTATTCGGCACTTGGGGACTGATTCACCCTCCAGTGAGCCTGGGTTAGTGCCCATCTTACGCTGGGCATGCCAAAAGCTGAGGGAAATTAACTCAGAGGTGAAATTAATTCTTCTCCCTCAACCCTGCTCTTGCACTGTGAGTGCTGTGAGAGATTTGGAGTACTCTTGTATCTATCTCCTCACAAACGTGTTCTCTTAACTAAGAGCAGAAGGACTGGGAAGACAATTTATAGGAAACTGCATTTTTCCTGGAAATGTCCTCATGTAATCGTGGAGAGTCTGAGATGTGAAGCCTGAAGTAAAGCAGATAGAAAGTCACACAGGGATCTGAGACATCATCCCTGGTATAGCTTGGTTCATTCTGAGTATTTTTATGAGATACAGGTGACGTGTTGGAAGGTGATGTGATGTAAGTAGCATCCAGAGAGAGAGCTGACTTGGGTGGAGAGAAACCACACTGGTGACAAAGCTTCCAAAGAAGTTCTCAGAAACCTGCAAGACCTGTTTAACTGCTATGAAGTGGTAAAAAGTGGTGTTGGAAAGGTAGCAGAAATTTCTCAGGAGATGTGTGCAGTCAAGAGCACTTTGTATTTCCAGTAAACTTAAATCTTGAAATACTCTTGTCCATTAGCTGACCAAAACAGACTCACAGAAAGCTTTATCTTGCCTTTTTTCCTTGCCTTTTTTTCTTCCATGTTAAACTGCCATCACAAGGTGGGAAATTGGTAAGGGAGGGAGTGCACTAGTGGGATTTCATGACTGTCCACGCAAGAGGGAGAAGTCAACCCATTCATTTCAGGCTTGTTTCAAGTTGCTTCAAAGTGCTTCCAGCAAAGATAGTCAGACAGTTGCAGAAAACAAAGCAAAAACCTCTAAATACCACGAACTCTACCATCACTCGTCTCATCATTTCTCAGTCTCCTTCACCACATCATCTCCTGGGCTATGTGCAAGACAGGTTGCCTTTAATCTTTTCCTGGTTGACTTACATACAAGAGGCAATAAGACAGTCTGGGCTGATGCTGATTACAGCCTACAGTGTTGGTTTTATCCTGAGTCCTTGGTTCAGCTGATAACAACTTTGCTCGTGACTCTTCAGTGTATGGCAGATGGGCTTCATAGGTGTACTGTTGGCACTGGGCTGCTGGTAGCCTTCAAAGACCCTTCTATGCTGAGCGTTTATGCTTCATAAGAGGTGAAACAGCAATGGCTTTATATGTACTCAACTGAGGTGTTCTGAGACTCTCTCCGCCTCTTCCAGGAGGGCTGGGTTTCAGCCAATACCAAACAGAGCCCAGGGGAACCAGGAAACAATTGAAGATCGAAGCAGCAGTCATTTCTTAAGAATAACCCATTCTAGACTAATAACTATGTTTGGAAGTAACCTGGGGTTACAAATAGCAATAATCATATGAAATGGCCCACAGTAGTGAATCACAACATCGTTAAGGTTGGAAAAGATCTCCAAGATCATCAAGTCCAACTGTTTACCCAACATTATCATGACCACTTAACCATGTCCTGAATTCCCACATCTACATGGTCTTTGAACACCTCCAGGGGTGGTCATTACACCACCTTCCTGGTCAGGGATGATTTTATTGCAGGGAGGGAATGCAAGGGGGCAGCAGGGCAGGCAGGTAGGAAGGTGCTTCATCATTTCAAGAGCAAGGTAGCCCACGCAGAAGGTTTGAGCAGTTGGCCTAAGTCAGTTTTAAGATAGCACAACATGGGCATAAAGGGAGGACACTTCTCAGCACTAACATCTGCTCAGCTCACCACCTCACTGAGACAGACAGGCAGCAGTTCTGACTCCATGTCCTTCCCATTGCTTTTCACTCCCTTTCTAGAACTGTGTCTAGAGAAGGAAGTAATATATATGAACCCTAATTCCATGTTCATTTTCTTACCAGTATAAAGATGACAGAAGGTCTTTAGGGAAACCATGCAAGGAAAACAGAGCAAGAAATAAATTAGACTTACATTTCTCTTATTTCACCTCCTTCTCGCTATGGAAATAGATGTTAGTTGTTTTGAAAAGTCAGATAAATGGTGCAGTAATTTATCTTTTGGGGTTTCTTTTTTTTTTGTGTTTGTTTTTTTTTTTTTAATCCACTCTGCAAGAGAGCTATAAAATAGATGTAGAATATTTAGCTATATATAGACCAGGTGTGAATGCTTGTTCTAAAATGATTCTCGCCCTCCTCTTTTGGTATGTAACAATCAGAAACAAATGATACATTCTACCAGATACGAAATTATAATTAAAGAAACTAGGAAAGGGATGAGTTAACAAATAGATGAAAGTGCTTCATGTAAAATTTTTTTCTATCCCTGACAAGAATGTTAGACACTAATTTATGCCTATGATAAATGATTTGTATAAAAATATTTCCACATGCATTATGGACAAATAAAAGATGCTGTTGAAGTTGTGGTGTTTTTTTAAGATTCGTCCTATTTTAGTCAGCTTTCCATGACATTTACTCTTTGCAATAAGACAACCCCTAAATCATAGAATCATAGAATTGTCAAGGTTGGAAGACACCTTAAATATCATCTAGTTCCAACCCCCCTGCCATGGGCAGGGACACCTCCCACTAGAGCAGGTTGCTCACAGCCCCAGCCAGCCTGGGCTTGAACACTTCCAAGGATGGGGCTTCCACCACCTCTCTGGGCAACCTGTGCCAGTGTCTCACCACCCTCATGGGGAAGAAATTCTTCCTACTGTCCAACCTGAATCGACCTCTCTCTAGTTTTAATCCACTCCCTCCAGTCCTGTCACTGCCCTACAGCCTAAAAAGTCCCTCCCCAGCTTTCTTGGATCCCCCTTCAGATACTGGAAGGACACAATAAGGTCTCCCTGGAGCCTTTTTTCCAGGCTGAACAACCCCAACTCTCTCAGTCTGTGCTCACAGGAGATGCTCCAGCCCTCTGAGCATCCTCGTGGCCCTTCTCTGGACACGTTCCAGCACATCCACAGCCTTCCTGTAACAGGGGCTCCAGAGCTGGACGCAGTGCTCCAGGTGAGGTCTCACCAGAGTGGAGTAGAGGGGCAGAATCCCCTCCCTCGCCCTGCTGGCCACGCTTCTCTTGATGCAGCCCAGGACACGATTGGCTCTCTGGGCTGCAAGAGCAACTGATGGCTCATGGTGAGCTTCTCATCCCCCAGCACTCCCACGTCCTTCTCTTCAGGGCTGCTCTCAAGCCAGTCACTGCCCAGCCTATCTTGGTGCTTGGGATTGCCCTGACCCAGATGGAGGACCTTGCATTTGGCCTTGTTGAACTTCATGAGGTTGGCATGGGCCCACCTCTCCAGCCTGCCCAGGTCCCTCTGGATGGGATCCCTTCCCTCCAGCATATCAGCCACCACACACGGCTTGGTGTCGTCATCAAACTTGCTGAGTGTGCACTCAGTGCCACTGCCCATGTCGCTGACAAAGGTGTTAAACAAGACTGGGCCCTGTGCTGATCCTTGAGGTACTCTACTTGTCACTGGTCTCCACTTGGATATGGACCCATTGACAACCACTCTTTGGGAGTGGCCATCAAGCCAGTTCTTTATCCACTGAATTGTCCATCCATCAAATCCATATTTCACTAGCTTGGAGACCAGAATGTCATGAGGGACAGTGTCAAAAGCTTTGCTCAGTTCCAGGTAAATGATGTCAGTTGCTCTTCCCCCGTCTATTGATGTTGTGACCTTCTCATAGAATGCCACCAGGTTAGTCAGGCATGATTTGCCCTTGGTGAAGCCATGTTGGTTACAGCCAATCACTTTGTCATTATTCATCGGCCTCAGTAGTGCCTCCAGGAGGATCCGCTCCATGATCTTACCAGGCACAGCAGTGAGACTGACTGTTCTATAGTTCCTGGGTTCATCCACCTTCCCCTTTTTGAATATGGGGGTTATATTTCCCCTTTTCCAGTCAGTGGGGACTTCACCAGACTGCCGTGACTTCTGGAATATAATAGTGGTTTAGCAACCTCATCTGCCAGTTCCCTCAGCACCCATGGGTGTATCCCATTGGGTCCCATGGACTAGTGCACTTTCAGGTTCTTCAGATGGCCACGAACCTGGTCTTCGCCTGCAATGGGAAGTTCTTGCATCCAATGCCTGCCATCAACTTCTGTGGCTCTGGGGGTGTGGCTGGAGCCCTTGCCAATGAAGACTGAGGAAAAGAACTCATTGAGGACCTCAGCCTTCTCAGCACCACTTGCCACCAGTTCTCCAGTCTCTTTTCTGAGGGGGCCCACACCTTCTCTAGTCTTTTTCTTTCCATTCGTATACCTATAGAAAATGTTGGCATTACCCCTAATCTCCCTGGCTAGATTTAATTCTAACTGAGCTTTAGCTCTCCTGACCAGGTCTCTTGCTGCTTGAGCAGCTTCCCTGTACGCCCCTCATTCTAGCTGTCCTTCCTTCCACTCCTTGTAGAGCTTCTTTTTGTGTGACAGCATGTCCAGGAGTTCCTTGTTCACCCAGGAAGGTCTCCTAGCATTCTTCCCTGCCTTTCTCTTTGCTAGTATAGTTTGCTCCTGGGCACTGAGAAGGTGATCCTTGAATGTCAACCATCTGTCCTGGGCCCCCCTACCCTCTAGGGCTTTGTCCCATGGCACTTTGGCCAGCAGATCCCTAAAGCAATCGAAGTCTGCACGCCTAAAGTCCAGGGCTGTAAGCTTGGAGTACGTCCTCCTAGCTGCCCTGAGGATCTTAAATTCAATTGCTTTGTGATCACTACAGCCAAGATTGTCCCTAAGTTTTACATCAGACACCAGCCCTTCCCTGTTGGTCAAAACAAGGTCCAGCATAGCCCCTTTCCATGTCGGTCCCTCCAACATTTGGAGGAGGAAGTTATCATTTACACACTCCAGGAACATCCTGGACTGATGGTGCCTTGCTGTTCTGTGTCTCCAGCAGATGTCAGGGTAGTTGAAATCCCCTACAAGGACCAAGGCCTGTGAACACAAAGCCATTTCTATCTGCCTAAGGAGGACCTCATCCACATGGCTCTGCTGGTCAGGTGGCCTGTAGCAATCCAAGCCATAGCCCATCATGTTGGGTGCTGTCAGACAAATTTAAGGTAGTTCCTGACCCATTACTTTATGTTTTGCAATTTGAACAAGCGGATGGTTTCCCTAGCTGTTTGGATAGGGGAGAATGGAAATTCTGGGGGTTGAAACTCCATTTTAATCAGCACAATAGACTGATGTCTTAATTCATAGAATCATAGAATCATAGAATGGTGGGGGTTGGAAGGGACCTCTGGAGATCATTGAGTCAAATCTCCCTGCCAGAGCAGGGTCACCCAGGGCAGCCCACACAGGAACAGAGCCAGGGGGGGTTGGAAAGTCTCCAGAGAAGGAGACTCCACAGCCTCTCTGGGCAGCCTGGGCCAGGCTCTGGCACCCTCACAGGAAAGATGTTTCTCTTCCTGGTGAGGTGGAACATCCTGTGTTCTAGCTTATACCCATTATTCTTTGTCCTGTTGCTGGCCACCACAGAAAAGAGACAACCCCCTTCCAATTGACACCCACTCCTCAGTTATTTATAGACATAAATACATTTCCCTGGAGGCTGAAGCGACAGGAAGGATCCTTGAATGGCAGAAAGACAACTCCATGGAACACACTCACGTTTTCAAATGCAGAAGCCTTCATTTCCTGCTGCAACAGGAACATCCTTCAGGCCTCAAAGCAGCAGAGCTCATCAGCGCTTTCCGAAGTCCCGCTGCACTAACAGTCTCAGATTTGCTCAATAAAAGTGGGTTGCTGAACCCAAGGATCTTCAGTACTTCCTTTTGTAACTTCTAATGTTTTTCTGATTCTTTTCAAGCTTTGCTCTTAGACAGAAAGATTTTTTTCATTTAAAGTGAACTTTTCAGGGCCTCTAGAAGGAAGGGAATGAAGACACAGAACTTCTGTCAGTCCTTCCCATGTCCAGGTCCTTCCTGGTTTCAGGGAAATACGAGGTAGTGAGTCCAATGGAGGCTACGAGGATGCTGAAAGGACTGGAACATCTCTCTGGGGAGGAAAGGCTGAGAGCCCTGGGGCTGTTTAGCCTGGAGAAGAGAAGCCTGAGAAGGGATCTTATGAATGTTTATAAATATCTGAAGGGTGGGTGTCAAGCAGAAGGAGCCAGTCTCTTTTCAGTGGTGCCCTGTGATAAGGCAAGAGGTAATAGTCACAAGCTGAAACACAGGTCAATTCTCTGCATATCTTCAGAAAAGTTGTGAATTTCTCTAACCTTCTGCTGACTTTACGCCTTTCTTTCCTGTGAATAGTGACCTGCAATATTTCACTGTCTCATTTCACCAAATTATACGCCATATAGAGTTTCTCATTCTTTTCTGCTTGTCACTCAGACTAAAATCAGAGCAGCCTTTTTGCTGGTAGCTTCTTCCCCCTAAGTTTTGGAGATGATGGTTCTCCTGTACTTCTCTATTTTTTTTTTTCTTTCAGCTAATGAAGTTATCACAGAAGTGTTTCATAACAGAGACAAGATTATATTTGAGAGATATGTTGGAAAACACTCTTTTTGGGTGTTGTCCATACTATTTAAAATTGAAAATCCGGGATACCGATCTGAGATAAACAAAGTTCTTATAAATAGAGAATTGTTGAAATGATAAAAAGCAATGACTTATCCTCGTGCCTCAGGTTAGAATATTTACGGAAATGTGAAGACTTTTGAAAAGAACATTGTATAAAATGCCAGCATACTGAAAGAATATCAGCTTGGGAAGAGTCGTTCTGTTTAATAACTGCATGTCCTTTGAATCAGTTCTCCATATATTGGATTTCATGAAGACCAGCTGAAGAAAAGGAGCACAGATATTAATGGAATACTAGTTTAAGCAGCAGCAGTCACTTGGTTCCTGCAGCATTATCTTTTAATTATGTTTGATCTATATGACAAAAGGTGAAAGGAGACCTTGAAAGACTGATTAAAAGAGAGAAGCTGTGCCGCAGATGCAATAATTGATTGTTGAGGTCCACAGTGTAATGAAAATATTGATGCCCGGATATGGGTATCTTTGCATAAGCAGAAGCAACTGAATTAGTAAATCTGAAAAAGTCGCTTTCCTTTCAACAAAGGAAACAAAACTTGTTCTTCCTCAGCTGGTGTGGGATAACCTTCCTCCTTATCTGTGGCACCGTGAAGTAAAATGGTTTGCTGTTGATTATCCAGTGTCACAACATCTATTTTGCTTACCACACAATTTTAATGTGATTCTAAACGCAAAATGTTGCATGTCAGAGATGGCTGAAATACATTCTGCTAGCAGTTCCACTAAGACTCCTGTTGGTTTAAAAAATCAATTATATTTTATTTTCTAATGGGCTTTGAAAGCCAACATGGTCAGTCACTACATTTCAACTAGAGAACGGTGCCTTCCAGCTATGGGGTTGTATCTTGATTACTTCTGAGCATGTCCCTGTACACTGAGACTTCAGTTACTCTTCCAAAAATGGAAAGAAAACTCAAACAGTGACACAATAAAACAGCAGAATTAATCCCAGGCAGAAACTCCCTTGGAGTCAATCAAAAGGCTTGTTAACTTCAGAGAGATTCAGTTTGGTCCTAACTAAACACAGAAGCCTGTTCAGTGCTTAAAGAAAAGGGGAGGGGAGCGGGTGGAGGGGGCAGGGGAAACCTCACTTTACTACAGCTTAAGTAATTCTTTCCCTTTGCACCATGATTCAGCATTATCTTCCTAACCTCCAAAGACAGAAATAAGCAGAATGTCCTTGGGAAAAGGATCAGCTCAGACAGATGCATACGTCTTCTTCAAAAATAAAACCCCTTTTTTTTTTTTGTTTTTTCTTTCCCTAAGCAGTCCTATGTATTTCCTTCATTATTATTTTGTTAGTTTCATTGAACATGACTGTTGATTAAACAAGGAGATACCCTTCTGTGTCTTGATACAAGGTTCTGTAATTTTGTGCATCACTGGTTAATTACAGGAAAGCTATTGTGATTCTTGAAACCTGTATGAGAAATTATTTTCAGACCAAGAGCATGCAAACTGGACTGTGTAAGTGGAAGGCACCTTTGTTTAATGTGACTTACACTTTTGCTTCACGAAAGCTGACTGAAAAGAGTGGACCCACAAGCTGATATGTACTTGTGCAACTCACCAAAATAAAAGAGACTGGAAACTCTTAAACCAGGCTGCTGCTGAATTAGGTTCTCCTTACTGCAGAGATTCTCTTTTTTTTTCCTTTTTTTTTTTTCTTTTTTTCCCCCCAGTAATTTATGTATCTACTTCCACTGCATTTGCTAAAGCCATTAAATATTTAATTTGTATTTAATTCTTCTCTTATGGCTGGAGTTCATCAGCTACCCTTACTTGGAGCAGGGTACTACTCTAACACCCAACATGCAATTAAAGGAACATTCCTGTAGCCTTGTTACTGGAATGTGAGTAATTATTAACAAATGGTAAGGCCAGGGTTTTTTTTCTGCTCAAGTATCATTTGGGCTCAATTACACAGCACTAAGATGAACAGGTTATTAAGTTTGCCACTCTATTTATTCTAGCTTTAGCTGAGCTCTGTTCATTTGTTATTTGAGCTCATTTTCTTTAGCTTGAACTTTGACTGCGCTATTTGATTGAAAGTTAGCTTCCATGCAAATTATTGAGAAGATGAGGCTTTATACTCCTGCATACATCCTTGAATTCAATTTGATGCTAACTTTTGCAGAGCATTTTTTCTCTTTCTGGATACTGTGCCATGGTTGTAGTGTTCAAAAGTCCCCAGGTGTCTCTAGGACCCCATTCTTCTAAACCATATTTGTAACTGTATTTATGGTTATGGCCTGAAAAGGAGCTGCTGTTAGGAGGAAAGACTCAAAAAGCAGTCACATACACATGATGATGGGGATGGGGAGGATGAGTCTCTTTTCAGACAGAGGTCCCTCTATGGGGAAGGATCCCATCTGGTGGGGCAGCATCACTGGGATCAGGGACCGGCAGGCAACAGCTAGCAATTCCTGGCACAATTCAGCTGAGGGCAACCTCCCTGATGCTGGTGTGGACCCTGTCCCAGAGCTTCAGAAACTGTGGGGCTGTTTTGGCATGAGGTGGCTATGGGAAGAACCATCACGACTTCCAGTACAGCTCCAAAGCTTTTGGAAGGAGTGGGGAGACAAGAGTTAATGAGGGAGGCAAAGCCCTGGTGCTGTGCCCATCCCTAGCCTGGTAGATCTAACTTGTTAGAAAGAATCCTGAAGCCACCAAGTCCAGGCTCTGGGTCAGTGTTTGACATTGCTGAGAAATTAAATGGGGTGGATAAAAAAAGACTGTTAAACAGAGCATCTTTAACAAGGTACAAAAATACCATATTATATCGCTTGGAACTGAAACCATTGCATGCTAGAGTGTTTGTCAATTGAAAACAAATTGTGGTACAAATGCATTTTTCAGCTACCTTTCTCAGACAGGAAGATTCTTACATGAACTACCAACATTTTCAACACGGAAAGGAGAAGTGCTTCTGGACAGGAGGGCCTGACAAGCTTTGCTTCAGAACTCTTCACCTTTTCTGTAGAACAAGTAGATGACTGCCTGGTTGAGATAATTACAGTGTCTTTCCCAACACCATGAAATATGAGTGTGGATGATGTATGTGCCGGATAGGAATGTATAAATAAACACTTCTCAAATAAATCACTCAGCGGACATCTGAAGTTCCCTCTTCATCACTGCAGTGACAGGCTGGCTATGAACCTGCAACCCAGAAGGGAATACTCTGGCCATGTGAATCCCTTCAATGCTTTGCAGTCAATTTATCATACACTTGGACCTGCACAGAAAGTGACACTGCCCTCTGATAAAAACCAGAAGACCTAAGCTCTCTTTCTGATCATCTTTGCTTGTCTAACATAGAACATACTAGAACTCAATCAAACCTTAGCTTTCAAAATGTCACAGATCCTAGTGATTGCAAGAAGAGGTAAGGGTTATTCTTGGATGGCAGTAGAGGTGGAGAGAGAAGGAAGAGTCTCTTTTCAGTGCTGCCCTGGGATAGGACGAGGGGCAATGGGCACAGACTGGAACATTGGAAGTTCCACCTTAACAGGAGGACAAAATTCTTTACTGTGAGGGTGATGGAGCCTGGAACAGGCTGCCCAGAGAGGTGGTGGAGTCTCCTTCTCTGGAGACCTTCAAGATGCATCTGGATCTGTTCCTGTGTGGGCTGCCCTGGATGACCCTGCTCTGGCAGGGGGGTTGGACTCCATGATCTCCAGAAGTCCCTTCCAACCCCTATCATTCTATGATACTATGATTCTGTGAAGAGTTATTCCCCATCTGTCTTACTGTAGTAGTGCCACTTGAAAGAAAAAAGTCAAGACTGGAGGAAGAAGGGACATGCAGTCATGTGATGCTGTCACTGTTGGTTGCCCATGTTGCCGGGATGTGAAGCTGAATTCTGTCAGGCAGGAAGGAAAAGGAATTGATTGCTCCCAATTTCCTGCTGAGCACTCTCCTAGTCTGCTATATAGATTGCTCGTTCAATTATTAAACTGATATAAGAAAAGAAGTTCTCCCTTTTAAACCTGTGAAAAAAAAATCAGGCAATCAGCCACACACTCCCTCTTCACCTCATCTGATACTTTGACTGCTTTTGGGGGTCTGTGCTTTCCATCCATGTTCAGCAAAAGATACCTAACTCCCAGAAAGGACCATGATTTCATCTTTTTCCTTAGTGTTGACTACTGCCCACTGATCATGTTGCCTGCAGGCTTGCTACAGAAGAAGGCTTGCAGCCTGTATCTCTTCTGTCATCTCCTCTCTCCCCTTGCATGGCACAGGAGTGGGCTACACTGCAGTTTGTGAGAACTATCACACTCCTCCTTCGAGACTCGGGGTGCTTTTTTGTGCCTAAGTCTAAAGCTTCATACCCGGAAGCAATATTTACCAGAAGCAGTTCTGTATGAAAAGGGATGCTTGCGTTGGTACCACCAAAGCTTATGGGATTGTGCAGAGACTTATCTTTGTAGAGCAAACTCTGATTTTGTAGGTTTGGCAGCATAAGTAAATAGAGAGGGAGAGAGAGAAGGGAACAGTGAGCAAGCACTGACAACAACAGCCTAAAAAAGATGTTCCAGTCAAGGGGTGCACCTAAGAAAGTCACACATAGAAAGGAAACTCTCTCAGTTATCTCTCTTGCAGAGACATGTCACTTCAGGTGACTTACTGAAGCAATCTAAAAGTACCTGCCTGATTTTCAGGACTCCGCAGTTTCCCAGTCTCTTTTCTCTCACCCTACTGCATGTTTTTCTTCTTTCCCATGGAGAACTAGAGCGGCATGTAATGAGCCATGTTTCTCATCTACTCCTAGCCCTAGGAACCCTATTGATCTCATCAGTGTTAAATTAGCCTTGATAGCGATATGGTATTTTGGACATTACTAAGCTGCGACGCTGCCATTTCCTAAACAAGCCATGGGCTTTGTTTCAAACGAACGCAGCAACTGATTAATCAATACTGAAAGGTTATCAAAACCTGCATGCTGATAGCAGGCGTTCAGAATGCCCAAGGACTTTTTTTTTCTCTCAGTTATAGTTTAAAAAAAAAAAAAAAAAAAAAAGGGAAAAGCTTCTTTTTTTTTTCTTTTTAGTGCTTTTACTGCCTTCTTCTGGAGCCTTGTTTTCTCCTTCTGGCAGTCCACCCTGTTCCCACACAGTCTCTTGCCCCCAGTGCAACTTCCTCCATTCCTGCACCCAGAGGGATCCCAAACTGGTCCAGATCCCCTAGGGAAACCATTGTGGGCTAAATGCTTCCTGGAGTCTAAATCAAATATCCGAGTATGACTGGCATGCACGAAATGCTCCCCACTCCTTGAAACGTTCTCAGTCTCCAGGTCCCTTCTTTCCTGCTCCTAGAGAGAAGGCGAATGAAGCATAAAGTTCCTTAAGGACCTGCCAAAATAAACACGGACATGGCATACTTCCACCATCTACTGGGCCTATTCAAGATTTGGTTGGGTTCTGTGATAAAAAAAAGAATTGCAAAAGGAAGAAAGACCTCAGGAGACCATCAAGTCCAACCTCACCCTGCCACGGCAGGTTCAACTACAGCAGGTCACACAGGATCACATCTGTGTGGGGTTTTGAGTATCTCCAGAGACAGAAACTTCACCACCTCTCTGGGCAGACTGTTCCAGTCCCTGTCACCCTCACAGAAAAGAAGTTTCTCCTCATGTTTAGTTGGAACTTCCTACATCCATATTTGTGCCCATACCCTCTTTGTCCTGTCACTGGGCACTGCTGAAAAAAGACTTCTCCCATCCTCCTGACACCCACCCTTTTTCTAAGCATTGATAAGATCCCTCCAAAGCATTTTGGATGCAATGTCTAGAGGAGGGAACCAAGGTGGTGAGAGGGTACTGGGGAGGAACAAACGTGGGAAAACAGAGGTAAAACAGGATCAAAGGGGCTGGTGGTGTGTAAGCGAGCATCATGTGCCACGTGCCCAGCCATGCCTGTGCCAGCCAGCGCAGCTTCTCCTCTCTCCTCATTAAAGTCTCTTTATGATGGTTTTCCTGGGCAAGGCCTCCCCATCCCCTATGCCCGTGAGAGGGGGGGCTGAACACCCACGTTGC
The DNA here is from genome assembly GCA_025345505.1 of Todiramphus chloris collaris. Classification (NCBI taxonomy): domain Eukaryota; kingdom Metazoa; phylum Chordata; class Aves; order Coraciiformes; family Alcedinidae; genus Todiramphus; species Todiramphus chloris. The sequence continues at coordinate 1,614,437 of JANVCC010000021.1, forward strand.
CATGGGCCCGGGGCCACAGGGCAAGCACTGGAGAAGCAAGGGTGTGCAGGCTGTGAACGTGTGTGCGGGTGTCACAGTTCAGGGTCAGGGCAGCCCCTTAGACCTCTAACAGCAGCTCTCTTTTAACCCTCCCTCCCCGACGGGGAAGAGAAAGGGAATAAGGGAGAGAGACTCATCCATGAGAAAAGGGAACTGGGACACATTTAAGGAAAGTAAAAAGAATCAAATGGAATATACACAAATAGATACAAAACCAGTATGGAACCCAACCCCCTCCCAGTGGTAATTCCATCACTGTCCCCACTGATGCTGTGGAGCAGGCACCGGGAGAGTCCCAGCCTGGGCCCAGCAGCAGCTGGAAACTGTGTTCAGGAGCTGGATTCTGGTACTGGATTTGGGAACACATGGATTAGGATAGAAGGCAGAACACAGATTCCTCCTGGGATGCTGACCAGTAAAGCCAGAAGAGGACCCAAGCCAAGTTGGGCAGGGCCCAGCAAAGCAGGGGTGAGCCCCTCTTGACCCCTCAGCTTTACAGTGACTGTGGTGTCCGTGGGCTGGGGTCCCTCGGGGGTCAGTTTGGGGTCCCCTGTCCTGGCCGCCCCTCCCTGCAGGTGCCGCCTTTGACTTTCTGCACCCCCCCGGGGTTGGTGCCCAAGCCCCAGCAGTGGCCTCGCTCTGCACCCCAGCCCTGGGTCCCGCCTGTGCCCATGGGGTGTTCTCCCTGCTGGGAGCAGCCCCTGCCTGTGCCACCAGCTGCTGCCTGCAGCCAGGGCAGGGGGAGAAGAGCTGGGCTGGGAAGGGGAACCCCTGACCACAGCCACCCCTGCTCTCACTCACAGCAGGACACAGGGACACAACCATAGGTGAGTACAGGCTGGTGAGGAGGTAAGAGTCCTGGGAGACAAGTATTGAGTGGGACCCTGGAGAGACACAAGGCTCTGCTAGCTGATAGCTGGGGGAACCCAGTTGTGTGTGGAATGGGGGGGTGTCCATCCTGCCTCTTGTAGCTCCTCCACTACCAAACAAAATGAATCACTGACGTGACCAAGAAGGAGTGGATGTCTCTACAGGGTAATAGTTAAAGTGATCAGGTATGGGGAGGACTTCTGTCCTAAGCATCACTCGAATGAATGTGTAAGTACATGGTATAAAGCAGAAAGGCTTAAAAAAAAAAAGATAAAAAAAGAAAAAAGAGTCCCTTTAGACTGCACAGCGCTAGTAGATAGAAGCTGGGGCATTCCTTCAAACATCCATCTCTCTTCAAGCATAGATTGAATTTGGACTAAATGCTCCACTGGCCAGTAAATGTTGATTTAAAAAGGAATCAATAAAAAGGAAATGTTACCTTTAGAAAGGTATGAAGGAAATACTAACACTCTGCAGCACTGTCATGGCTTTAAAACAAAGGTCTGACTGCTCTCGTACTCTATAAGGAAAGGCATTAAGTATGTAACTGCAGAAGAGGCTTGATACTCTGCATCCCAAGCAGCACAAGCTGTGTTCCTATAGCCCAGAGGGTCCAGTGGAGGTTTCTTAACTCTCCTCAGCACCCAGGTTTCTTAACTCTCCTCAGCTGCTGGGTAGAAGAGCTGAGCTGGGAAGGGAAAGCACTGACCACAGTCACTGCTGCTCTCACTCCAACCAGGGCACCATATTACCCTTTTGTTTTGGCTTAACTTTAAGGAAACCAACTTGTCTCCATCAGGCATAGAAGGAGCCCTGTGGTTATAGCCCCCTCCCCATAGGCATGTGAAGTCAGAGGCAGAGGGAGGGACAGCTGCCCAAGTGCTCCATGGGATGCTCACACACTCTCATCCCCAAGACACTCTATGTATAAACACCCTTGTCTAGAATGTCACCCTCTCTTTACCATGTAATTCTGACACAGTGTTCTCTTTCTTACAATAAATTCTTTGTTATGAAGGTTGTTTGTTTGTTTAGTTTGTACAAGATTACTACTCCTTCCTGAAAGATATTTTGAAGTACAAAATCAGCTCTTCATGGTCTTTTTCAGTTGAAGGAAATAGGAGAGAGAAAAAAAATTCAGCTCTTCTTGTTTGCACATTGGGCTGAATTTTAGCCGGGTATTTCCTTCTTGAGTCTGGTCATAAAAAGTGCTAAAGGATCCCTTCCAGCACATAGAAATGTAATATACAATTATAATTGTAATATATAGTGATATAATGATATAATTTAATTAAGTATATTAAATTCACATTAATATATAATTAAATTATTTTAAATTAAATTATATTATATTAGCAAGTAATATATAATTATATAAGTTATAGAATATCCGCATATTAAATATGTAAGAGGCGTATATATCTGTTTATGCAAGCTAGCAGGTATCTGTCTCTTTGCTCCACCAACCTCCATGTAATCACACTTTACAATGAAACTTTATTTCAAACAGTGGAGGGAACTCTAGGCATGAAGCTTCTTGAGGGAGAAGAAAATGCTCTTCTCCATCTGTACTTGCACCTCTGGTCTTCTGAAAGTGGAAAAAAAGAAAAAAGCTTGGCTGGATTTTCTTATTTTGGCTTAATTATAGCTTTTGGCAGCAGATTTTTTTTCTGTAGTTATATAAAAAGTTAAGCTTAGCATTATCTTGTTACAAAAGTTGGGGACCTGTAAAGTGGAATCAATATCATTTTAAAAGCTGCTATTTAAATAGTTTCAGTTGATTAGACAAGTCGTTTGATTTTATAGCATTGCAGCCTGCTAGGATCAAAGAGCAATAATATCTAGATATATATTCTGATAACAGTCGTGTCCACATATGTGTTATAAGAACATATACAGGTGGCAGGCAAGCACATGAAGCTATGGAAGGATGGTGAATTTACCTACTAGGATGATGACACATGACACAGCATCTCTCTGTCTTATCTAAAGAGTGGTTTGACTGCTCTGCGTTCCACTTTGTACAGCAAGACATTGAACACAAGAGGTCTTGGTCCGAGCAGCTCAATGGGGTGAGTCATTAAAAGGATAGCTCTAAGACACCCTGTGTTGCAGCCTCATGATCCATGAAATAGATTTAACTTCTTCTGTTACTCCAGTGCAGCTTTTTACAATAAGCATTGCTTACAAATATGGGTGAGATTAGCGAATATATCCTGCTTGAGAAGACCACCAGGAGCAGAATGAACCATGGGTCTGTTTAGTTTGAGGAAGAGGAGGCTGAGGGGAGACTTTATCACTCTCTACAACTCCCTGAAACGACATTATAGAGATGTTGGTGCTGGGCTCTTCTCTCAGGTAATTAGGGACAGAACCAGAGGAAATGGCCTCAAGCTGAAACAAGGTAGGTTTAGACTTGACACTAGGAAAAAATCCTTCACGGAAAGAGTGGTGAGATATTGCAATGGGCTGCCCAGGGAGGGGGTTGAGTCCCCATCCCTGGATGTGTTTAAGCATCACTTTGATGTGGTGTTGGGGGACATGGTCTAGGGGTGAACTTGTAGAGTAGGGTTAATGGTTGGACACGATGATCCCAGGGGGCTTTTCCAACCTAAATGATTCTGTGATTCTGTAATGGCAGAACGCTGAAGAAGATTTACCTTTGAATAAATGAGAAGGTGAAAAGATTGTTCTCCTTAAAAAAAAACAAACTTCAGTTTTGCCTTGGAAGAAAACCACGCTGTTGTAACTGGTGCCAGAGGCTTTTCAAATACAATACGTGGTAGCAGCTGGACAAATTGAAAAATGCAGTTGCTACAGTTTGTAAATTAGCGCAGTCCCCAGTGGAGTAAGAGTCAGGTGATTCCATAACAAACTACAATTCAATGAGTTACCTTGCAAAAAATCTAAAACTTTGTCAAAAGATTGTTATTCAGCACAGCCATTTTGCATCCCACATAAGGTGGGTTCTTGCAGACTTGATCTTTAATTCCTGTTCAGACAGGTCACCTTTTTAAACCAGTAGCCTAGCAATGGTGTCATTTTGCCAGAGCCTGAGCACATGCTGTAGTCCTTACACGAGTAAAGTTCCCTTTCATTTCAGAAGGACTTTTACCTGAATAAGTAAGACAGTGTCATCTTTGGCCTTGCTTTAGGAGAAGAGTAATTTTTATAGTCAAATAAATCCATTTCTAGGTTAAAATAACTCAATTGCAATTCTAATAAATGTTTGGTTATGGAGCCTGGGAATTTAACGTCCATGCCAAGTAGACAAAATTGAACTAAATTTGCAGATAATAAATGCGTTCAGCATCACAGTTAGCTTTTAACGCAGAAGCTGTATTCTAGGAAATCCAGATTATCATTGGCACATATTAATTACCTGGGAGGTTGACTTATCCTTAGTTTACCCTTACCATGAAGCTATTCAAAGACCATACTTTAGGGCACTATGCCTGAAATCAGCCCAAAGACTTCTGCAACAGGTTTCAGAGAATGGATTTTTTCATTCATTTGGGCATCAGGGCACAAAATCACTAACAAACCTGAGGAACACATACTTGCAGTTCTGAAGTCCAAAGTCAAACCTGGGATTTCACTCTCAATTTTTTCCTTTCTTTGAGGAACTGTTCTCTGCACTGCCCTCACTCCTCTCACACTTTTGAGATGAGTTTTGGGGACCAAAAGGTCTCCATAGCAGTTACTACAGTTGCAAGAAGGAAGCTCAGTGCAATTTCATATGGAAGACTCAAAACCTGTTCAAGAACGTGCCCAAAGGAACCCAGGAGAAAGTTCTGCCTCAGGAGACGGACATGACATAGATGCTGGTTTTGTGCCTGGCACAAGGGCTCTGGCCACTGAAGTGCCATTCCCAATCTAAAGCTGAACAATATGTGGGAATAAAAAGACATCTGCAGCAGAAGTTAAGATGGAAATATAGTAGTGGGTTTTTTTCTTTCACATTAGTCTTGTCTTTGAAAGTGTGGAAGTAGCAATCAAGATATTAATTCTGTATTATTTGAAGAGTCTTCCATAATGTTGGTCCATTTTCTCCTTTTTGCTGGTGGAACTGTAAGGCACCTACCTGGTGGGATGGGGAGGAGAAAATACAACAAAAGGCTCGAGAGTCCATCCAAAGGACAGGGAGGAGCTCACTCACCAATTATAGTCACTGGCAAAAGACATACTTGACTTGGAGAAACAAAATCAATCTAATTTATGCAACAAAACCACCATCAATTTACCAATTGCATCAGAGTAGGGCAGTGATAAATACAACTCAATCTTAAATATACCTTCCCCAAACCCCTCGCTTCTTCCTGGGCCCAGTTCTACTCCCTCCTCCCTGTCAGTGGCACAGGAGGGCAGGGACTAGGGGTTGTGGTCAGTCCCAGTTCATTCCATGTTGTTTCTGCTGGTCCTTCCTTCTCAGGGGGAAAACTTCTCACAGTCCTCCCTTGTGGCAACATGCAGTTCCTTCTGCAGGAGAAAATCTTCCACAAATTTCATCCCTGGAGGTCTTAAAAAAAATGTGTAGATGTGGCATTTCAGGATGTGGTTTAGTGGTCATGATTGTGTTGGGTAGATTATTAGACTTGATGGTCTTGTAGGTCTTTTCCAACTGCAATGATTCTGTGATTCTTCAAACTTCTCCAGCTAGCGTAAGTCCCTTCCATGAACTACTGTCCTCCCAGTGATGGACTGTTCCAACACAGGCTTCCCTCACAGTCATAGACTTCTTCCCTGCCCCAGCCAGGGCTTCTCCACAGGCTGCAGATGGGATTCTTCTCCATTGCTGATCTCCAAGGACTGCAAGATCTTGACCTACCATCTTACCATGGGCCAAAGGGGAATGGCTGCTCTGGAGTGCCTCCCCTGCTCCTTCCTCACTGACTCCAGTGTCCCATGGTCACTTCTTTCACATCCCTCTCCTCTCCAAAACAAAACCTCCCAAAATATCCCAACAGATTTTCCCCTCTTAAATATGTTATCCCAGAGTCACTGACTGAGTTGGCCTTTGCCAGAGGCAGGTCCAACTTCGGAGCTGGGGGAGCTTCTCAAAGCTTCTTACAGGAGCTACCACAGCTGTCCCATCCCCCACTACCAAAACCTCCCAGGCACAAACCCAACACCGTAGTTCATAAGTTTCATATCTAAGGTAATGAAGTGGGTTTGAGGTGAGCCATAGTCTGTTTTTATTTCACTGTCTGAGCTGTTTCACAGAAAAAAAAAGGAAAAAGGAAAAATTACAATGAACCTTTTCTGAATATTTTAATATTACACAATTCGTTGGTATCATTATAAGTGATCTGAATTTGTCTTTCAGATGTTTCATATAAAACACCATCACTATCCTCATGGGACTGTCCAGCACCTTGCCACATGAGCAGCATTGGTGGGAAAGGAGCGAATCAATGCACCACAGAAGCAAAAGTGTTCCCAGGTGAAAACATTCTTGTTTTTCTCTATTCACATGCAGACACTGAAGAAAGAATATTTACAGCATCAGTGCAGTTCCAGGACAGGAATTGTCTTGTTGTCCTGGGCCCAACACCTTTTCAGATGGCTTCTTGGTAGTCACCTCTACCAGCCCTGTGAAAACAGCAGAAATACCGGTCTCCTCCAGACTGATAAAACTCTTACAGTGTTTAGCTTTCCCTGTAATGAGACCATCATTGAACAGACTGACATTCAAAACAGTGTGTGAGTAGGAACTCTCTCACTATTCTTCCAGCTAGATGCTACCCACCACTACTCTGCATCTGTTAGTTTAGTTATCCAGATGAGTTAGTAGCTAACCTCTCTCTTGTCAGCTCGCCTCCATCAAATGCCTAATAAGCCCAAATGAAACAGCAGTGGTCACAGACACCCTACTGGTAGTCTGTGGAAGTCAGTGGAAAGAAAGCCTCAGATTGCTCACACTGTAAATAGCAGATTGCTGGATTACCTCAGCTTTGTGAGACACTAAAATATGAGACATCAGCCGTATTACACTGAGGTCTGGTTTTTGATTGATCAAGGCTTACTTAATAAGCATAAATGTGTCTGGTTAGCATATTTACAGTTTGGGTTCTCAAGTCATGTGTCACAGTGATAGTCCCAGCAGTTCTCTGGAGCACTGTTTATTATTCTGGAAATCCTAGCACTGCCTGTGGTTAAATGACAACATGCTTGTTTGACCACCTCATATCATCCAGATCTGACAGCTGATTTGATGGAGTCAGGTATCAATTCTAACCTGTTTTGTTTTGGTTTGGTTTTTTTCACTGATAGGAAACAAAGGGAGAGAACAAAGCCCAAGAATATACCTTTTCCAATCAAATATACCTGCAGTCACAGATGTTTTTTTCAGGTCCAGACGGCGATGGAGACACAACATACAATGCTTGGAGAGTTGAGCACTCACTGAGAAGATGTGAGGTCCACAGCTACAGAGATGTTTACATCTTAGACCTACAGCTGCATGACCTCCTTAGTAGGGCAGGTAACCACCTTCTTAGAGAATATCCTTTTGAAAAGCTCTTCACCGTATATCCAGCCGGGCTATGGCTACAAAGCATGTCAAGAACGAATGTTATCTCATACTTGGGTGCCCACATCCAAGACAGACCTAGTCACAATAGCCAAGTGGCTAAACCCAGTGAAATTCCCAGCCAAAAAGTAAGCTGAGAAGAGGGTTAATAAATAAGAAGATAGTTCATCTGAAATGTCACTAACTTAGGGGGTCTTCGACACTTAAGCACTTATGCTATGTGATTGATAAATAACAATAAGCATATTCTTAATGTGAAAATATAAGTGCAACAGTCTCCTGTTTAAATTGTTAGCTACGTTCTAACAATCACAGAATCACACAATGGTAGGGGTTGGAAGGGACCTCTGGAGATCATCGAGTCCAACCCCCCTGTTAGAACAGGATCACCCAGGGCATGCCACACCCGAACTAGTCCAGGAGGGTTTTGAAAGTCTCAAGAGACCAAGACTCTCACCAACTCTCTGGCCAGCCTGTTCCAGGCTCTGTTACCCTTACAGTGAAGAAGTATTTCCTCATGTTGAGGTTGAACTTCCTGCTTTCCAGTTTATGGCCATTGCCCCTGGTCCTGCCACTGGAAACCACTGAGAAGAGCCTGGACCCACCTTCCTGACACCCACCCCTTTAGATATTTATAAACATTGATAAGACCCCTCCTCAGTTTTCTCCAAGCTAAACAGACAAGGCTCTCTCAGCCTTCCCTCATACAGTAGGCACTCCAGGCCCTTATCATCTTAGCAGCCCTGAGCTGGACCCTCTCCAGTAGTTCCTTGTCCTTCTTGAACAGGGTAGCCCAGAACTGGAGTATATAATGGGAAGTCACACCTTACATCACCCATGCAGGCAATGGTGAGGAATGCCCTCCAGGATAAGAGTAAGGATGGTATGATCTGTGCAGAAATACAATACGATCCATTTCTGTACCTCAGTGTAACTGGGGCTCCTGCTTACCAAAGGGCTTAGACAAACTCAAGCCTGGTTTACTGGTGAACAACAGCTGTGGCACTAGGACAGAATAAGACTGCAGTTACAGCATTAAAAGGAAGCTCAGCTTAGGCAAGGAAAAGCCCCTTGCATGGTGGTCCTTAAGAAGTGATGAGAAGCTCATGCTATAGCTTCCAGAATGAGGCAACACAAAGGTCTGGTGAATCCTTTGGGGTCTGCAGTGCTAATGTTCAAGACTGTCTGTTTTATACAGACAATAGCTGTGACAGTAGCTTCCAGATGAGGTAGATTGTAAAGTGTCAGAAAACATGGTGCAACAACTGCCCTCTCATCCATCTGCCCACCCCCTTCTGCACAGAGGACCATCGTTCAGGACATACTCACATTCGACCTAATAATCTGTAGCAACATTTTAACTTTTGTCATGTCCTTGACAAGTCATACAATACACTGCAAACAAAATAAACACCCTTCCTTAAGGAAATGTGATTTGGACATCATACCCAAATGAATAAATCATTCCTGAAAGGCAGAAGCAATATTACTGTTGAATTAGTGCTGGATGTTCTTTTCTTAAATTGTATACAATCAAAACAAGGTGCCAAATTGCCAACTAACTGTCTGGAGGTCGATTTTTAAATTCACGGATGAGCTAATGCATTTGTGGCAGTGATCATAAAGGGAGGAGTTCACCTTGCATTAGCCTTGACTCATAACTATAAATCTACAATGTTACCAGAAATAGATGTCCTATTTCTTGTCATTGATCTGCAAGCCATAATTTAAACATTTACATGTCCTAATGTTGAGCCTTCCAATTGCCCGAAACATCTCTCTCCAGGGAATGCTCATCACAAGGACAGGGACTGTAAAAATAAGAGCATCTTCAGTAAAAACTGGGAACCTTTGGCATCTTGAAGTCTACCAAAAGTCTCATAAGTCAATGGGAATCAAAACTGAATGCTAAAAGGATATTGATAAGGGTCAAATGAGGACATAACAGAAGTAAAACAAGCATGTGACAGATTATATTGTTGGTAGGCAAAATAAATTATAAGTGACAGAATTCTGCGTGACTACTGAGCACAGAAGCTGAAGAAATTGCTGTAGAATTAACTCATGTATTGTCTTATCTTTCAGTAGAACTAACATTGTTAGTATAAAGTCATTAATTAATAGATGACCGGAGAAATGCAGCTCCTCTTGAAGAAATGCTGTGTGTTTTCCTGAAACTGATAGTTTAAAAACAATATATATGGGAAAAGAATGAGTCACCAGTTACGAGAAAATATATTCATGCAGGTGGAGTGAAGTACGTGGCAAATTTAAAGGAAGTGGTTTCAAGGCTGTAGTATGAACAGACATCATTTGTAGGGGAGAGTTATAGATTAATTTCCAGGCATGTCTGCAATGGTTCATACGTGTGCATGCAAATTTCTTACCTGCTTCTTGTGAAGTGCTCCCTTTCCTAAAGTGCAGAGATTGCTGTTAGAGATCTAATGAAACTAGTGCAGTATGTCCAAACTTCAGAGCAAAATGTCCAAATACCAATGTGAATCTTGAGGTGTTTTGAATTCTATCCATTTTAATTTCACTATTTCAGGCATCAGTTCAGAAAGCTGATGGAACGAGAAGCATGAAAAACCCTGCAAGTAGTTTACTGCAGTGTTTTAGTGAGCTTTATTATCTCTTAGCTTTTGTGTCAATCTGAATATTTGCTGTTCTTTTTAATTTAGTTATTTTATATAACCTTCAGTCGATGTGTGCTGAGTTCTGCTGAGGCCTTTAACTGAGGCCAATAAACAGGTAATGATAGAATTTTTGGAAATGTCATGAAATTTAATAACATTTTGTGTCTTTCATCACGAGGCCAGTTATGAACATCAATGCTGCAGGTCTAATGCCTACCTTACTTCATTTCTTCTTTAGTTTGCCTTTTGTAGTTTTGGCAAATCAGTAGAACAAAACTCTCTGCCTTCTTGTTCAGATATATCTAGAATCTCACACTTTGCCCTGTAAGCCTTTAACAGCCTGTAATTTTTAACCAAATTACTTGCTCACAGTTTCTGTTTTGCTGCTTCTTTTATACAGGTCTTTGCACACACACACAAAAAAATGAAGCTGTGTCCATGTATTCAATGGCACATTATTGAAATGGCCTCAGTCTACTTTTAAATACCTCTCCTGCCCTCTTCAGATGTACATGCATAGGTGAATTTGTTGTGTTTAAATTCTCTGCTAAACTGAGTAATTATGGCACTATTTTTATGTTGGAGGAAGGAGTAATACACTCAATAATAGCACTCTTTCAGAAGAGTAGAGGAAGAAGAGAAGACCCCAGGGAGACCTTATTATGTCCTTCCAGTATCTGCAGGGGGCTACAGGAAAGCTGGGGAGGGACTGTTTACAAGGGCATGTGGTGTCAGGATCAGGGGCAATCGTTTTAAACTAGAGCAGGGTAGGTTTAGATTGGACATTAGAAGGAAGTTCTTTACTCTGAGGGTGGTGAGACACTGGAACGGGTTGCCCAGAGAGGTGGTGGACGCCTCATCCCTGGAGACACTCAAGATGAGGCTTGATGGGATTCTGAGCAACCTGCTGTAGTTGAGGATGTCTCTGCTTACTGCAGGGGATATGGACCAGATGATCTTCGGAAGTGCCTTCCAAGCCAGGGCATTCTATGAATCTGTGTTTCTTATTCTACTTTTCCTTCTAACTCTCTAGGCACCTGTATCAATCTTTTAAAACTGTAACTTCAGTGCTTTTTCTAATAATTCATAATGCAGGAAAAAACTCAGCTTCTAGCAGTTTTGAGTTTGCCATTTCTTATTTCACTGACAGTCCTTGTTTTTGTTATGAGACCAGGAGGAGACCGGGCTGCTTATCCATCTTCCTTAGATTATCATTATTATGAATATATTTATAATCTCTTCTCTTGACTAGCTACAAAATTAGGTGAGGTGTCTCTGTTTCTTCTCCCACCAGGTGCTGAAACAATCCAAGATATTGCATGACATCCTGAGACAACCTTGTGGAGTGCTAAAGCACACTCATAGGAAGAATTTTTTCTCTTGTATCTGAGTGAAGTTTCCCTTACAGCAGCCTGTGATCACTACCTCTTGTTCTTGCTCCTTTGCAAAGAGGCAATCTCTCTTTTTCTACAAGCCCCCTTTACAAATTAAAGGAAACCAGCTGGACTCCTCTTTTTGCCTTCTATTTTTTCCAGGCTGACCAAGCCAAGGCCCTTCAGTGTAGTCCTGCTCATCATGAGCTCCCCAGCCACCACAGTGGTCCTCCACACTCTCTTCTGCTTATTGATCTCCTTCCTGACAGTCCAAAGCTGTACACAGTACCACCCCACACATCTCACAAATGCCAAGAAGAAGGGAATAGACACTTGCTGGCTCTATTCTTGCTAATACAGCCCAGTCTGTGTCAGTCTTCACCATTATCATACTGACTTATCTTCAGCCTGCTGTATGTCATGTTCTGCTGTGTCTTTTGGGAGAAAGCTCCTCCTTAGTCCTTCACCTTCTGCCTGCACTGTTACATGGGGTTTTCTTGTCCTAGGCGCAGGATTTTGTGGCTTAATTTGTTGAATTACATGGTTTCTTTCAGCCCATTCTTTCATGCTGTGGAGATTCTTGTGAATGGCATGTCTACCCACCAGCACTTCAAGCTCTCCCTCCAGTGTGGTGTCATCTGCTATCTCAGTGAGTGTCGAGTCCTTTGCAGGGCCCAGATTGTTTGTGGAGATCATCAATACTCAGTCTCAGTACCAACTGCTATTAATTGGCGTATAATAGCTTGCAGCTCCTACAAAAGTATCTTCCAGTTTTGATTATCAGAGGTCCTAATATTCAGACAATTCCTTCTTTGTAAATTAACAGTGTGGACAGAAGTATCTGCGTTCATATACACAGGTCCAGCTTAGCTTTGGGTGCCTTCAGCAGTGTGTTCTCCTCCCGGGTTCACTAGGGAGAAAATTCTGTGGTTTAGAGGAATTCACTGTTGAAAATATCAATTTGCCTCGCCTCTTCTTTTGCTTAATGTTCATTAGTGTTGCTTTGTGACACCCTAAATTTTTCATTTTACCCTTTATTTGCACGTTTAAGTTTACATAGTTACACAGATACTGTATTCAAAATACAGCTCTGTGCACAAGGAATGCAAGAATATGCTAAGAATAAAGAATAAACCTTTCAATAGCTTCTGATTTATTTTTTGGCTCAACACTGGCAAGGTCTGCAGAAAAAGTTCAAGGATCTTTCAAATGTACTCAAAGTTCTGCTATAACCACACAGCAGCTTTTATTGCTAAGTTGTAGTTCACAAACATAAACAATTGCCACTTTTAGCCAGACGTGAATTTAAATTTAAGGGTTCTTTCTATAAATAACACATAATTTTCTATGAAACTGATGCTCCACTTCAGAAACAGAAGGCTCCCTTCCTCAAAGGCTACTCAGTGCCTCATAGTTAATGATCAGTACACTGCTTGTTTAAACAAAGACAGAACACACCCTGCTTGCACACATGTAACTAAGCTTCACCAACTTTAACAGTCCTTTTGAAAGCCACATTGTCTCATGATTCCACTGTGACCAATTAGGATAAGAACCTCTAGCTTGGCTTTGCCATTCAATAAACAAATATGATGGTTAAGTGTTCCCAGACCTCAGCATGCTCTGAAACTAATCATAGACAGCAGAAGTTAGTATTCAAGAACCTAGAGTCCAACCCACCAAACAGAATTAATTTTGGATAAATAATACAGAGGCAAAGTTTCAATTTTTATCATTTCCAGGCACGGTAGGTTGCAAACTACAACAACTGTTACTCTCTGGGGGATATAAGAGCTACCTTGCTGATGATAATTCAATCCCATTCTATAAAGGGAATTAAAAAAAAAACCCAAGAAGCAGGATCAGTTCTAATACTATACAATATTGCTGCAAAAATGACGATGGGATTCCCAAGGCACTCACTTCTGTACAGTTGTCAGCAAGACACACATATGTTACTACATGACTATCCATGAAGACTCATGAAGTGATTGGAAGGTTTGGGGACAAGGAGATGTCTGGGATGAAATATCATACAGCTCTTCCAGCTAACATTTCATACTTGTTTCCAGCAGGCAACGCTGGCTCATTCAAAGCCAAATGTGAAATTAGTATTAAGAGCATCACTGAATTCCCAAAAAGCCAACCGCATCCTGGGATGCAGCAAAAGAAGCATGGACAGGCATGACATGGACAGGCTGGAAAGCTGGGAAGAGAGGAACCTAATGAAGTTCAATAAGGGCAAGTGTAAAGTACTGCATCTGGGGAAGAACAACCCCATGGATCAGTACAGGTTGGGGGCTGATCTGTTGGAGAGCAGCTCTGGGGAAAAAGATCTGGGAGTCATGGTGGACAAGAGGATGACCACGAGCCAACAATGCGCCCTTGTGGCCAGGAAGGCCAATGGCATCCTGGGATGCATTAAGAAAAGTGTGTCCAGCAGGTCGAGGGAGGTTCTCCTCCCACTCTACTCTGCACTGGTGAGGCCCCACCTGGAATACTGTGTCCAGTTCTGGGCTCCCCAGTTCAAGAAAGACAGGAAGCTACTGGAGAGAGTCCAGTGCAGAGCCACTAAGATGATGGAGTGGAGCATCTCCCTTATGACGAGAGGCTGAGAGAGCTGGGTCTTCATAGCCTGGAGAAAAAGAGACTGAGGGTTGACCTTATTAATGTCTAAAAATACATAAAATGCAAGTGTTAGGAGAATGGAGCCAGGCTCTTCTCAGTGACATCCAATGATAGAACAAGGGGTAATGTGTACAGGCTGGAGCATAGAAGGTTTAAGGCAAACATAAGGAAAAACTTTTTCACAGTGACAGCGACAGAGCCTGGAACGGGCTGCCCAGGGAGGTAGTGGAGTGTCCTTCTCTGAAGACATTCAAAACCATCCTGGATCTGTTCCTGTGTGACCTGGTCTAGGTGATCCTGCTCTGGAAGGGGGGTTGGACTCAATGATCTTTCAAGGTCCCTTCCAACCCCTAATATTCTGTGATTGTGTGACAGCAGATCGAGAGAGGGCATTCTGCCCCTCTACTCTGCTCTTCTGAGACCTCACCTGGAGTACTGCATCCAGCTCTAGAGCCTCCAACACTAGAAGGACATGGACCTGATGGAGGAGGTCCAGAGGAGGCCACAAAGATGATCAGAGAGCTGAAACACCTCCCCTGTGAGGACAGGCTGAGGGAGTTGGGTCTGCTCATCCTAGAGAAGAGAATCAACTCGACAAAGGCTACTGCAAGTGAAAAACCTACAGCAAATTCTGTTCCTCTTCCTTCAGGCACTGGCTGTGTTGAAAGGAATTGTTTCCTCCTAAGGAGCTTTGAAAAGTTTTCAGGAGATGCTAGTCATCTGGTTCCCTTTATCCACAAAATCCTACCTGGAAAGGGATGTGTTAATCAGACTATTTTGTCTTGTTAAGCTTCCCTTCTAATCAAGTAGTTCTGTCAGCGACTCTGCATCTCAGAGCATGTGGACACACTCAGTTCAGAGACAAGGAAATACTGATGCTACACAATCCCTTTTGCTGCAGCTGATGAGTAAAACTGGGAAGTGCTCCAGCAAAACTGAATGGCCTAAAACAAGAGTTCAGAGTCAGCTGCTAAGGGATTTGCAAAATGTTCCAACAGGGCTACAAGACAGCACATGAATGCTTGGTGCTCTGGACTTTTGTCTCTGTTTTCCTTCCATGTCCTCTAGCAAAACTGGATGGAATTGTACTGTTTATTTCCAGGGCAGGTTTACCAGATAGACAGGAAAATAATGGTCAAAATTAATCACACCAATGGTTTCTTTCATCACTCCTGGCTGCCCACAGAGGCCTCTGCTTCATCTGAGGATGTTAATCGTAATTCTGCCTTCTCAACACATCCATTTTACGTGAGAGAAAAAACTAATCTAAAATATATATTTTTTTGCCACCTGGCAATAAATTCCCTCCATTTTTACTGTTATACCATTGGTCTCCTTCATAGTTTATGATACGACTTGATTTACAGTATTCATAATTCACTAAATAGATCTGTGGCTCTGACCTATAAATATTGAGGTATGTGGCTTCTTCATTTATAAACGGAGTTAGTGATGAGAGCAAATTGGATAAAGTGTTGTGGGCTGCAGGAGGCGTGAACTGAAGTGCTATCAAATCCGCCTTCCTAATCTAACCTCAATATTTATCACTTTGCTAGGGGGAAGTCCCCTCCCTTCACAATATCTGCATTGCAAAGCTTTTAAATTGTTAACATTTCCCCTGATCAGCTATATTGTATTTACTGAGAGGTGATGGGGAGGTATAAAGAATGTAAAATGTTGACCAATGTCAATACACTTACCATTCATTTGAATGGGCAGAAGCAAGCCACACATAAAAAGCTATTTTCCATGACTTATTTCAAACTCTGCCCAGGAAAAGAGAAGCTCTTATTTTTAATCAAGATTTAGTTATGTTGCAGCGTATGTTCCCATCAAAAGCGTGAGGAACATCTTCATTTCCCAGAAAATGGCCATCGAATTCATAATTTTCAGAAGTAACATCATACTACAGTGGTGACCCTCCCTTGCCTGGTATTAGTAAGGGCTCCAAAATATTTAAGCAATGAATGAGGGAAAAGAATGACAAAAATTCTGGCCTTAGTGGATTTTAATACCAGAGGACAGACATTATATGACGATGTGAAGGGCTGTAAAAGTTTTCCTGCAACTGTACTAAGAAATGTCACTAATGAGTAATGCAACTGTCTCAAACTCGTAATCAAATTTTTGCAGCAACCCACACCATTAATAGGTTTGTTGTATCTACATGCTATCTGTAAGTCTTCAAACCATCTGCCAACACCAATGCCTTAGAAAAATTTGGCTTATACAAATTGGGTGCCATTTAGGACTTTTATATCAGCAGCTACTCATTGGGCATTGTACAGAGTGGGGAGGGAATTTGGAGACATCTCATTTGGATACATGCTCTACTCAATTGAAAAACACCGGAACTTGAGAGGCTTCACTCAAATCTCCACCATCCCTGGCAGACCTCTTAACCTTGCTCTTCTCCTCCTCTGCCATGCAGCAAGAGTAGCAGGGTCATTAGATGCCAAATGGAAGTTATTGCTCTGTTGAAATGGAAACCTGCCGCAAAGAAAGTTCATCTTTGATTCAGGTTGGGAAGCGCACTTGAGGTTGGTATTCACCATGGAGGTAGCAGAGCCCATGAGTGTCAAGTAGCCTGCAGAGCGTTTGTTGTAGCACAGACACAAGCCAGGTCAGAATTGAGAAATAAGCGGATTGAGAACATATTATCTAAGTAATTTGGAAACTAACCTTCCCTGCCTCCTTTCCCATTCTCTCACTCCTTTTTGGAGAATCTGTTAAAACTTCAGAGGATGTGACAAAGGAAAAAGACATTAAAAGACTCCTTGAATTGTCTTGGGATGCTCTCCTATCAAAATTGTTAGACAAATGTGTGGAAAGCGATTCTTAGGGTTGGCTTTCCAAAGCTTTTCAGTCGATTCTATTTTTCCTTTGAAAGACACTCCAGAATCTACATTGTTCTCTGGGTTTTGGGTGCCATATCCATCAAGGGCTGTGTTTTCTGACTGCATGCTGAGCTCGGTCTGAACAGTGTTTCTAGGCTATGCATGAGACTACCCAGTTCTAACCCCTTTCTCTTCTTCCCAGCACTTTTACCAGAACACTTGTGCCAACAGAGAACAATTTATTACTTCTATAAAGGTATAAAGCATAAAGTGAAAGGGAAGTAGGCTCTTAGAGTTTGAAAGAGGGGGTGGGGGAAAAGAAGTAAAATAATAACCAAGATGAAGTACAACCAGAGGGAATGGTACCCATTTTTGTTCACAGTATAAATATGAAATGGGAGCTGGTCAGCTATACCAGCCAAGACTAGCAAATTTTTCTTTTCTTTGTAGGCCAATGTGTGGAGTCAGAGGGTCACTACCAGATTTTCTGGTCTAGTGTGTGGTCAGCAGCAGTCAGAGGCATCCCTGACAGAGAGACACTGATGTACAGCTCCAGGAGTTTCCTACATCTTCCTAGCTGGGGTTAGGGGAACTTGGATTTGAACCAAGCAGTACTCTCCGAGTTAAAAAGAAATACAAAAGTGACACTGTTAAATACCCTCCCTCTGCCTTCGAATACATCAGGTACTGTTTTGAAATAAGTTGAACTGACTTCCCGTGATGAGAACTTAGACCTGCCAAACCCAGGTGAGCCCACAGGGGTAATGCAGACAAGGAACAGGGACTCCAGCAATGGAGAAATTCCCCATCAAGGGGCAGAAATAGGAATTTCTTCCACCAAGGAGCATCCCTGGAATTAAAGGGTCAGACACAGAGTTTGGAGAAGAAAAGACTGAGAGGGGATGTCATTGATGTTTACAGATACCCAAAGGGTGGGTGTCAAGGAGAAGGGGCCAGTCTCTTTTCAGTGGTGACCTGTGATAGGATGAGGGGCAACGGGCACAAACTGGAACACAGGAAGATCCACCTGAACAGGAGGAAAAACTTCTTTCCTGTGAGGGCGATGGAGCCTGGAACAGTCTGCCCAGACAGCTGGTGGAGTCTCCTTCTCTGGAGACTTTCCAACCCCCCTGGCTCTGTTCCTGTGTGGGCTGCCCTGGGTGCCCCTGCTCTGGCAGAGGGGTTGGACTCGATGATCTCCAAGGTCCCTTCCAACCCCTACCATTCTATGATTCTATGACTTTTCTTATCCCTTTCAAATGACCTCATCTTAAATGACATTGTCAACTATGCCTGGCTACAAGTGCTTGTCTAAAATAATTTAATTTTGGTAGCAAGTGAAATCATATCCATAAATAAAGGAGAGACTGGCCTATCTCACTCAAATACATAATGTTTGCCCAAAATGCGCATCACAATATTTCAAATATAGGCTAAATTTAGAATGGATTAATGAAACTGAAGTAAAACATTTGCACTGTCTTGAGAGTTATTTACTTCAGTGGTACTCAAATAACTCATAAACAGGGTAAGCAAGGAAAGGGAAAATTAAATTGAAAGATTGTACACACACACGCTAGTTAAACCAGACCAAATTTTTGTGTATAGATGGAGATTTAATAATTTAGCTTTCTGACACGTTTTAACATTTAATACCAGGAAAAGACTCTGTTACGCCAATTACCTTCATTTCATTTTTACAGTTAGTTAATGTGCAGAGCTACCAGTGGGGTCTGCATCTGTAGAGGCTTTTTATTTCCCTTCTGGCAAGAAAGCTGATAGAATTTATCCCCATCTTGTACGTGTGTGTTGTGCCATTACCTAAACAGCTTGTGAAGGAAAGCGTTATTTAAAAGTGATGTTTGCTCTGCTGTATTTACAGAGAGCCATGTCCTCCCAATCCCCTGTTAATCTCCACACCCTGTTTATGTCTGCATAGACAGTCAGCCTTTCACAGTACCCCACAGGAATACACCTCCTTGGCTTTTAAATGGATTAAATCAACTAAAAAAATTGCTTTCCAGCTTAAAAAAAAAAACCCAAAATAATAATAATAATTCAAAAGCCCAGCAGAATGAGAACTTCATGCCTTGTGGAGTATAATCACAACTGTCAGGAGTCCCCTGCCATGTTTATGGGATTTGAATGGTTATTATATAACATCACTACTTAAAAACCAAGGGACTGGTTGTGCCAGTGCAGCGATGAGTGGAAACGTGTTGTGTGGCATGTACATGTAAAGAAATGCACATGCATTTATAGCAATAAAAGCACATTAAGATGAAAGAAAGTGAGAGGGGGGAGAAGTCTGGCCAGTCATGAAACCAGACGGTATGGTGGGACAGCTCATACTAACCACAACTGCCTCTTCACATCTCCCTTTGAAAGCCTGGACATGGGTGGGCAAGGGATGAGAGTGGCCAGGGATGTTCCTTAAGGAAGGACCTGAAGGGTTTTGTCAGGAGGTATTGAGGTCTACGTGACCTGGCAGTTTTAGGCCACCCACCTTCCCCAAGCAAGATATTTTGGTGCACCTGAGACCTGTCCCAGGGGCTTCCAGAACAGGAATAGCATTATACGAACAAGTCCTGCTCACCTTGCGTAAGAATTAGAGCTGGCACAGGGGCAGGGTTACAGCTGGGACTCCTTGTCAGCTGCACGTACACTACAAAATTCATTTGCTCTTGGAAATGATCTGCAGTTCCTGGCCAAGCGTTGTGGAGTGACTCAGAGCAGAGTGCCTTGGAGTCCCCTCCAGAGAAGATCAGCTGGGTCCATGGTGTAAAGCACATAGCCCAGGGTCAGGCTCGGGCTGCGTGGTGTATCCATGTAACCATCAGGCACAGGTATATTTTTACGTGCAGTTTATTGCAGATGTAAATTGCTGAAACGACATGGGCTGTGTTCCAGCCCACCAGGATATTTTTATACCGTGAAATACTGGCTATACGATGTATGTCCTGGGGCATGGCATGAGGGCAGGTGGGTATTTGAAGGTGAAGAAACTGCTGTGATAGCGTTGAAGTAGGTGGGGCAGAGAGATCCAAGCCAGTGACTGGCTCTTCCATGCTGCGCACTGGGAGTAGTCCCTGGTCTGGGTTTCCCTCAGAAGCAAAACCAGGGTTTTGTTTTCATTTGTTTTTTATTAGTGGACACATCAGCTCATTCCAAAAGCGAGTTCCCATAAGCAGATTAACATTTCTGCAGCATGAGCAATGATGGGATCAGTTCACCCAGGGGTGAACTGGGGAACTAAATTATTCGTTTTTTATTAGTAGAGGTGTGAATAATTCTATTCTGTCTCCAATAGTATATTTACTACACCTTTCAGTTACATTTGGAATATTAAAACATTCTCAATTAACTGTTTCTTGCCCAATAACGTTGTTGAAGTAGGAGACTAAGGATTTTCACAGAGGTAAGTAGATTCTTCTTCACAGAAGGACAATATGAAAAGGCCCCTGTAAAATCAGGTGGTGGCTAGCAGTGCCCTCCCTATATGGTCTCTCCAGTGGCTTTCTTGTTGTCCAGACCAGGTCACAATACAGATTTTATCCAGCTCTCAGCAAAAAGTCTCTGGTTTATTGTTTAATTGAGATCCTTCAATAAAGAATAAGGACAGAGCAGGATTGAGACTGGGGAAGGAGGAGGGCTCTGATGTAGTAACAATGGCATTTTCTACCAGAGAAAAGTTCTTGACATAGTTTCTGATTAACCAAGCCATGCAATCACTCCTATGATATTTGTGATGTAAGAATATTTTCCCTCCTTAGTATGTTTTTGGCAAAACTAATATTTCCTGCTATCTCTTTTTCTATGCCCAAATACTTGTTACTCTGAAACGTTGAAATGCTGGGCCTATTTATGAAGCAGAAGAGCATTACTCCTTTCTTCTCTGAAGTTGCATGCCCTGCTCAGTTTGGTTCACCCTCCTCATCTCTTGAACCACATACAAATTGTTCTTTTGTTGAGTAATAATATAATTAGCCTAGGTTAGTTCTCAGGTTAAATGAGTTAAGAAAGACAGAAAAAAAAAAAAAAAAGAAGAAAAAAAGTTAATCAGCTGGTTAATAAAAAGACATAAAATAACGTCATAAAGAAAAAGCTTCCTAAACCCAGTAACAATTAGTTCTGTAGGCTGAGAGGTGTGTCAACCATTTGACGTTTTCCAGGCTTGTCTATGAAACACTTGGCTGAGAAGGCTACACTGAAAGAGAGGGAAGAATAAGGTAAGAAAGAACAGGGTGTTTAGGAGCAACATATAGCTGTACCTGTCCCCTAAAGGAGTCTATGCATAAAGATTGCTGTGCAGCAGCCTCCTGAGAAATCTTCAAAGATCCCCCACACAAAGCTCGCCTGATTGTCTGTGGCACAGGCAACATCTTCAGCTAGATAATTAGAGGGCAACATGCTGGCAAAGAGTCTGTGTAATCTATATAACAATAACATTAAGGAAAAAAGTCAACATTCTGGGGACTATGCCAGCGATCATGGCACTATAATTGCTATAATTAAAAGCAAGGCAAATATTGTCGGGAAAGTAGGTCACTCTTCAGGCTGGTGTATCCCCGATGCAAATGGAAACGAGATAAAGAAGATTGTGATCTAAGGCAGACAAAACCTCTGTTTTTCTTAGGTTGCTAGAGACACTTCATAAAATGCCTTTGGTTTTCACAGGCCCTCCCGGCAGGAGATGTTTTCGGAAACAGTGAGAAGCTGTTGCAGTCTCGTGCAAGGACTATTTGAGGAGTTTGTCATAAAATCCAGCGAGTGGAGCACAATTAAGACCTATTTTGTACCATGATAGTTTTAAGGAGGCTACGAGAGTGCTCATTTCAGAGCTGGTGAACTTAAGCACTGGTGTTTTTCTGACAGTAGCTCCAGCTACTGAGTTTTAACACATGTGGCTTTGAACTTCAGGGACATTGGGGCTCCATGCAGTATTTAACATCTGTGTGAGCCACCCAGGCAACTGGTTGCTGAGGAAGGGAATAAGAAATCAGGAGGACATTTCCTTAACAACTTCTCCAGCCCCACCCCAGTGCTGTGCTGGGGATGTGCCTGTCTCCCCTACCATCGCCACCTCCCCTTCTCTGCTCATCTCCCTCCCACCGACTTCTCCCCTTGCATGGGAGTTGCCCATCTCTTACAAAAAATACTCAACGAAAGCAGAGGTTTATTCACATGAAGAGTGATTAGACACTCTTAGATTTCACCATCTCTGGAGACATCTAAAAGATGTGTAGATGTGGTTCGGAGGGACACAGTATAGTGGTGGGATTGGCAGTGTTGGGTTAACGGTTGGACTTGATGATCTGAAGGTCCTTTCCGACCTAAAGGGGTCAGGCTCTTCTCCCAGGCAACTAGTGACAGGAGGAGAGGGCATGGCCTGAAGCTGTTCCAAGGGAGGTTTAGGTTGGATACCAGGAAGCACTTCCTGACAGAGAGGGTGATCAGACATTGGAATGGGCTGCCCAGGGATGTGGTGGAGTCACCATCCCTGGAGGTGTTTAAAGAAAGGCTGGATGTGGCACTGAGTGCCATGGTCTGGCTGATGTGGTGGTGTTGGGTCATAGGCTGGACTTGATGATCTCAGAGGTCTTTTCCAGCCTCAGTGATTCTGTAAATGATTCTATGATTTATGGGCATGTTGTTCTGGAGGGAAGCTGGGGAGAGGAGATGAGCTCCTGACTGATTGTATGGAGGCATATGTGTAATAACAGCATTTGAGAAACAGACTTGAAGATTTTCAGTTTAAAACAAAAATTTTTTCATATTCTAAGATGAAATAAGAACACTTCTTTTTCTAATGATGGTCTCTGAAAATCAATCCCTGGAACAAAGTATGTTATTTTGGCATGAATAAGCCTTCTACCATCCTATCCTGGTGATAACCAACACTTTGTACAAAAAGGTAACAGAAAAAGCAGAGTCAGCAGACATATTATATTGCAATACACTCTGGTGCAGCCATGCCTGTGCCTTTCCATATTTCTTGATGGTCCTGACCTGCGGGCTTAACTTCCCAGCTTAACCTCAGACCTGCCTCATCGCCATGACTTGTTTGGTGACCTGACGTTTATTAGTGTTGTCTGCTCACCGTACTTGTGACTGAGGCCACGGTCCAGCTCCTGCTTCCCCTTCCCTTGAGGAGCAGCTGTCTGGTTGCCTCCTGGCTTTGAACAGCTGATGTCTTTCTGCTCTACTTTCTATTGGGAAACCCTTACTTAAGAGTAAGGTATCCATTTTCCATAGGCATGCTTAAAGAATGAGACAGATCAAATGGAAAGAAAAAAAATGGAAAGAAAAGAGTTACAAAATTATTGTAGGTCAAGAGAACCAGACTGGCAGGAAGAATTGGAAGAAACTGAGTTCTTTAGCCTAAGGATGAGAAGAGTCAGAGGAGCAGCCTATTTAAAGGACTGTGCAAACAGAATACTTCGTATTACATGCGATGGAGAAGATAAGAAGTAAGAGACCTTAGTAGTAGTAAGAAAAATAATGATTTAGATTTTGCTAAAAAGCTATCTGATGATAATGAGTGCAACGGAATAGAAAAAGTGGCCTGAAGAGACAGCGGGGTTTCCATTTTCGTAGCATAGACAAATACTCATCAGCAACAATGTACACATATTTGATCCTGCCTTGGGTTGGGGATGGATTATGTCATCCTCCAAGATCCTCCTAGGATGTAAAAACCTCCAGTTCTATCTGAAGAGGATTGCCATTCTGAATCCAGCTCATTTCCTGCAGTCTACCGCTCAGTGCTCCCCTTCTGCATCATCCCACCCCTTAGAAAGCTTTCATTAACGCTGCTCTGCTCCTTGCTGTTTGTTCCTTACTGAAACCCTGGCTTTCTGAAGCCCATATGATGTTTTTCCCTTTCAATTACACCTGATGTGAATATAATGAGCTAGATTACCCTTCTTAAGACCAGTGAAAAGCAAAGTGAAAATATCCATGAGGGAAAGAATACCAGACAGAAGAATATCAGGAAAATTCTCAACTGCTTCTCAACTGAAAAATGACATGATAGATGAAACAGGTCTGGGAACTTCTGTATTTTTGAAGGCACAATCCTTGCATCTCCCATTTTCTGACAACTCCAGATACAGTAGTAGCTGTATCTATCACAATATTTCCAGTGCCTACTGTGATGTATGACAAACCGCATAATAGCGTATACAAGCTGTTATGGATGTCAGTGACTGAGACATAGCCACGGTTGTCTTGTGGCCTCTTTTAGATGATTATCTTGGCGCAAGCAGCGGTAGCAAAGGCAAAAAAAAATCTTCCTCGGTGAGAAGCCTTCTGCCGTCGCAGCAGAAAATGCCGCTCTTCACCACCACACTCCAGCGCGCCGCTTAATGAAGTTAGATTTCTCTGGATCAATGTTTAACTAGGTAGCCCCCACTATTTAGAGTCTAATCTTTGAGGTTTTGCTCAAAGGAAGCAAAGACACCAGGGAAAGTCTCCCACGAACAAAGAAGAGCCTTTAATTCTCGCGGCTCTGTTTGCTTCAGTTTAAGCGGGATTTACTGTGGAAAAAGAATTCACGGTAGATAGAGCTCCGGAGAGTTATAATTCAAAACAAGAGAAAATGTGCAAGCGAAAACCTACTTCACACAAATGGAGCAAGACAAGCAGTACCTTCAGTGCTTTTTCTGCATAAAAAGAAACCTTTCAATAATTTCTTGTCTGGTTAAAAATCGTTTTCAGCACATACTGGCAGCAATGTTCATTTTCTGTGCTCTACCACTAAGGGCTATTCCCCAGAACTGAACCATTCCGGAAAGTGATAAATTCTTTCCCTGACCTCTGATTTGGAAATCTGAAGACATCAAAGTAAAATGTACTGGAAGATACATACCTCCTGAAGAGGAAACATCATTACTGCTTCCTTTCTTTTTGTTAATTTTCTTCTCTCAAAACACAAGTCAGACCTACTCTTATGTAGCAACTTTTAATTTAAGTTGGAGGTTGTTTTTTTTTTTTCCAAACTCTACTACAAAATAAATGTTCTTGTCTTCTACAATTAGCAGAAAGCACTGGCCAGCTGCCCAAGCAACTAATCAACATGAAACTTTTATCAAGACACACTGCAAAGGATATACACTGTTATGTGCCAGATTCCATCATTACTTTTGAGGTGATAAGATGACATTTCAGCCACAAATCAGCTTCTTGACGTTAAGCTTTACCTCATTTGAGAAGATGAGGACTAACATCAAATTATACTTTGAGACACCAGCAAGGAAATGTTTTGAAAATGCTATGTCCTCATAGAAGTAAGTACTGTATGGTTTTCTTCATTTATTGCTATCCTATCCTTCAGATAACAAAGTAAGTGTTCTAGTTTAATTGCACAGCAACATAGCCAAGAATAGACCCAGACAGTGACATCTGCAGGAGAATTTCTGAGATAGCCTGAAAATTCATAGTACTGTAAGTGGTTCCCTGCGTGGTAACTGGATGCTAGACCACTTCTGACTGAAGAAAATTTCATGTGCTTTATAACATCTCATTATCTCCTTTGCTCTATTGTATGTGTTTCCTTAGCAATCCAGGTGACTAAGGAGCTTTTTATGACTCTCCACAGGAGCATTCAGTTCCTTGATTTACTTTCAGTTTATGGAAAAAGAGGAATTTGTGCTCTTTTCTCTCTCTCTTTTTTTTTTTCTTTTTTGGTTAGTGTGGAGACCTCTCAACTGAGAACCACATAAACTTTTTATCACCGTCTCAAAACTGGAGCAACACCAGGTAAAACACTTGACAGGCACACATGGCAAGCAGCCTACATCTGGCCTTTTCTAGACCACAGTTCTGATTTTTATCTATGCGTCTTACTCAAGAAATATGTTTTCTAGCAGAGCCTCCTCCTTCTTGGCTCCTTCATTTGTACGATGAGCCTTATGAAAGGATAATTCATTAACATCACTGGCTGCATCCAGTAAGGCTCCCTGACAATATATGGGTCCACGGTCCAAAGATGCACAGTTATGCAGTCCCTGGAAAGAATGCCAGGTGCTCCCTTTAGCTTTGGGTGTCTTCTCAGTTCTCCACCTGCTCCAAAGTAATTGCTGTACCTGAGAAGCACATTAAGGACTAAGATGTATGGGTAGTCTACTTATTTGCTGGCTCTTTAGATTTATGACAATCTTTGAACAGTTATTGCATATAACTCATTGCTATTTTCTTCTCCAAAAGAAGCTGTTAGAAGTTTTTTAGCAGTCAATAGTCTACATCAGAGCACGCCGGCACATCTGTGCTGATAGACAACAATGGCAACAAAAAAGAATATATTCAAAGAAAAAATACCTGAACACTGCATTTCCCTCTGCAAACCTCCCCGTGTCCCTCTGCAGTCAGATCCTGCTCCTCCTCCAAGCCGCTGCTCGACTCCCTGATGAGAAATCACATTTTGTTTGAGTAGCAGACTTTCCTCCTCAAGGTGTGCCAAAGTCACCGACTTACACTTCAGTAGCTGGTGACAGCAGTGTGCCCACTGGCTCCCGAGGATTGCAGCTGTTTGTACTCTTCGCTGCTCAAACTCGGATGTGCCTACGGGACCTCGAGGTAAAACATTCCTCTGAATATCTGAGGCTGTGTTGTACAATATGTTGTCTAATTTCAACACCGTGGTACGCTGACTTCCCTAGGAGGCTTCCTTAATGTAGTCTTACTCCTCGATATACTCCAGAGGCTGCAACGCGCCGAGCTTGCTCTGAACGTGGGAAAGCAAAAACCACTTGGAAACAAACACTGTTGGTGAGCAAGTGAATACAGATGGTGCTGGTGACATGACAGGGTGGGTCAGGAGGCCTCTTCTCTTTCTGTGGCATCAGCAGCCTGTCGCAGGACATAACAATATATTTCTTGATACAAAGCATCATTCCAATAAAACTTGAAACAGTAAATGAGACTTCAAGAAAAAAAAGAGGACTCGATGGTGAGGTACACCTGATTATTATAAAGCAACAGTTTATCTTGTGAGATTGTGTACAACTAAGCTTGAGTACACCCTTAGTACAGACTTGAAGTTTCAGCATGCTATATGTCACTTATCAAGGATCTGTTGCGGTAAGGAATCTCTTAACCCCGGGGTTAATCCTTGACAGGCATCCCTGCTCAAGGGGAGATCCTGGGGTGAAGCCAGCTGCCGTGCAGGAGAGCTTAAAGGGTTCTTGGACTGCCTCCTATTTATGGGGGTAAGATGAATGACTTATAGTCACATTTTCCTATTGCTCTTATACCCATGTGTATTGTTCAAGCTAGCCCGTGGCTATGGTATTGTTATGTATTTCCCCTGAATCCAGCTTAGCAGGGTGGGATCATTACACCCAGATGCCATCATCACACATCAGATGCATCTTTATGACCAGAGATAAGGGTTGTGCTGCTGAGGGGTGAAAATGTACCATCACATAGACCTTCACTAACCAACTGCCTGGTCCATCCAGCTGTGAAGTAGGTGGTGGCAACACCACTCAGTCGCCCTCGGTGAGGACAGCATCCAACACATCCTGTGCAGCAGTTGAAGTAGGCAGCTCGTCCAAGTGTGACTTGGGAAGAAATGAGGGGTTTTTTGTCTTTTTGAGGAGACCAACAAATGCCATAATGGCCTCATCTGAAAGGTTTTAATCTGATGGACCAAAGAAAAAAAAAAAGAAAGGGAAAAAAGTAGCTATTCCATAATGGCAGTGCTGGTTACAGACACGTTTTGAATCAATGTATGACTGCAGGATATTGCCTCCATAATATATTGCATCTATACATCAACAAAGCAGGGTAACTCTGATACCGCACTGTGCCATAAATCATCCTCCCATCACCAGCTGTAGAATTTATTGATTAGCAGGATGGATATCTGGGAGGAAAAACAAATAACTCTCAGGATGTTTTTGCCTAGTGTTTAAGGAATACGCAGAAAACAAACTTCTAATTTCCTTTTAAAGAAACGTGCTGTGTGTCTGGGAAAGAGAAGCAGTCTCAGACCTTTCTTCCCCTGGTCCCCAGTGTGCTGTCTTCTCTGCAGAGGAGCATTTTCCATCCCAATGGGAAGAGGAACTCAACTTGGCTTTCCATGGAGGACCCTCTCGATAAAGTTGTCCAGACGTTTTGGGTTTCCAAAACCCAGGTGGCAGCACCAGGGCTCCACTTGGAACGGGAGTTGCCCTGGGACAGCTGAACCATCTCCCCCCAGCAGTTTTCCTTCCCAGTACCCCTCTTTTTCTCTTGAAAATGACTATAAGTATCAAAAAGTGTTTTGGTGGCACATTTGAAGGAAAGCCCATCCCTCCTCCCAAGGCGGCAGCAACAGACGGAGAGGGTAGGGTGGGGGGAGTCTAGTTCCCAGAAGGTCTGTGAGTGAAATATGTGTTGTGACAGCTGGGCTGACTTCAAGGAAGCTCCTTGAGATGGCACCCAGCTGAACCGTTACTGGGGGCATGGATTACAAAGTTCCTTTACACCTTTTCCCCTCTCTTTTCTCCCATCACTTCCAGACACAAAATCTTATTGTCACTCTTTCCATCATAGAACCATAGAATTGTCAGGGTTGGAAGGGACCTTAAAGCTCATCCAGTCCCAACCCCCCTGCCATGGGCAGGACACCTCCCACTAGAGCAGGTTGCTCACAGCCCCAGCCAGCCTTGAACACTTCCAAGGATGGGGCTTCCATCATCTCTCTGGGCAATCCCTTCCAGTGTCTCACCACCCTCCTGGGTAAGAAATTCTTCCTAATGTCCAACCTGAATCGACCTATCTCTAGATTTAATCCATTCCCTCTAGTCCTATCACTGCCTGACAGCCACTTTCTTTCCACCTTCCAGAAGTCCCATGGCAGGACATTAAAGCAGCCACTACTTTTCCTATGAAGGAATGAGGATAGCTGCCTGCAGCCTCTTCTGCTGGTCCACCTAACAACATTTTCTCCCTGGATATTTTAATCTTTTTGTCTGACCCAGGGCCTGGAGGAGGAAAATATTTTCCATCAAGTCTGAAGGAAATAGCACAAAACTGTATCTTGGGTGGTGCTCTCTAACTATGACTGAGAATAAATGAAATTAAACATGATCATTGACAGGAGTTGATGGATCCAATGGTCAGTCTCTGACATAGGTGACTGATAAAATCAGTTCTGTGGGAGAAAAAGCAGATACACTTTGTGGTGCAAGAAGAAACAAGGTGATGCACATTCCAGATGCTGCTGTGCTACAGGGAGATGGACCTTCCTGGTAGAAATGCTGGATTCTAATACT
Source organism: Todiramphus chloris collaris (assembly GCA_025345505.1). Taxonomy (NCBI): domain Eukaryota; kingdom Metazoa; phylum Chordata; class Aves; order Coraciiformes; family Alcedinidae; genus Todiramphus; species Todiramphus chloris. Next base: position 1,643,612 of record JANVCC010000021.1, read on the forward strand.
ACAACATTGTCCTCATGGTGTTCTTAAAACATACAAGCAAATCTTTAAAAATGAAAACTTCAAGGAAGACCAGGCAATCAGCATGTTATTCAGGGATTCTCTTAACTTTTCCTATGAGCACAGATAATTCTAATACAGAATACTCCCTCTCTGCAGTGCCAGTGTCTACACAACTATTCACAGAAATGCTGTGTTCTTACTTTCAAGAAGAGAGGATATATGCCAGCTATCAGATGGACGACTTTCTCATCCTTATACCTGGGGCCAAATGGCTTGTGATTGCTCAAAGTGGGTTTTAGGTTGGACATAAGGAACAATTTCTCCACTGAAGGAGTGATGAGGCATTGGAACAGGCTGCTCAAGGAGGGGATGGTGTCACCATACCTGGAGGTGTCCAAAAATATGGAGATGTGACACTTCAGGACATGATTTAGCAGTGAGGATAGTGTTGGGTAGACAGTTGGACTTCATGATCTCTGTGGTCTTTTCCAACCTTAATGATTCTGCGATTCTAAGTGAAGAAAAGTCACTCATGATTGCTCCAAACTCTACTTTCCTCTAAGTGAAGCCGAGTCTTAAGACCATTTTTCAGAAGACTGGAGAAAGTTGGAATAGGATAACCTTTCAGATAAGTAAATCAGCCCTTAGGTGGATTAAGAAAATTATTAAAAGGAGGCTATTAGTGTGGAATAAAAAGACAGTTGAGGGAAATTTATACAATATATCTATTCTGAATTAGCTTCAGATGAAGGAAACCCTTTAGTATAAATGAAATGAACACAATACAAACAAATCTGAAGAATCCATAAACAAAATACGAATAAAAAATATAGTCAAAAGTCAACAAAGGAGAAATCAAATTCCCAACAATCTTGTGATTATCATGCCATTGGTAACTAGCAATCAGCAAAAATAATTGATTTTATTAGATTAAATATTTTCATGCTACGGAAAGTAGCATCTTACTACTCATTAGTTATTTTCAAAATAATTTCTGCCTCTATATTTATTTTCAAAAGTATCACTCTCAGGCTTTTATGTAGTTTGACTTTTTTAATATTTAATGGTAATAATATTTTCATTGACTAAAATTTACTGGAGAAGACATAACTTAGTAAGATACACACATTCACAAATATTTTAGTAACACTTGCTATTATTTTTACTGTTGGAAGCAAAATATTTGGTCCCATTATGTCCTCTTGAAATTCAAATCTAATATGAAATGGCACAAATTTAATATATTTCATGGTCTGTTTTTATGTATTTTAACTGTTTCAGTGATTAACTTGCTAAATTATATATTTTCTATGGGAAAGCACCTTTTCATGTGCTGTTAATTCCCTGATTTCTGTATCACAGTACATATTGCTTTGTTCTTAATCATTTTCATTCCAGAGACACAAAATCCATCAACAGGTCTAAGTGGACATCCCCTGATGGTCTCAGTAATCATCTAGCTCCATTTCCTATTTGTGTGTCTTTGAAGATCACAGATGAAGGTCAATTAATGTGTATACCTCATCTCTCATCTTCGAACCCCCAGCCTGGTCTTCACCAAACCTGTGAAGCAACAGGTCAGCTAAACCTGATCTTTGTTGACAACATCCCTCAGGGGACAGCAAGGGCTTTTAAAAAGACTCTTCTGTTTGCTTAATCTGCACATATACTTTCAAGCCAATGGATGCAGCATTGTCATATGCTGGTCACACCAAAGGTAGTTTTAGTTTATGAGTTATGACTATTTTCAAGTTCCCCTCCAGACAGGCATGTGCAACATAAACCACACTTTTCAGTTCATTCAGTTCATGCCTGATTAATTTCTTGCAGAATGGAGCCATGAATTTTTATCAACTCTGCAAACATAAAAGCAAATAGTATATATTCTTTTTATTCTTTTCCATTCAGTCTGATGAATGAAGTTGTCCCTGTGCTCCCAACAGAGGAATCTTCACCAGCTCAGACATTTGCTCTGTGTGCCAAGGCAGTATTACACGCTGCTGCCCTGGTCAACACCTCCCATTACGGAGACAACAGAATAAAGAAAGGTTGATATCTGGTCTTTGTTCCAGGTTCATTTTTCCTTTCTAATTGTTTGCCAGAGGAGAAAAGAACATGACTTTTCTAACTACTCCAAACTACCTGGATTCCTTGTTGCCTTCAGAACAAAGATCCTTGGAAAAGTAAAATTTCAGCTAAACGGCTGCTGCTGGAGGGCTCAGAGGTTGCTGGTTTAGCTAAGTCCAGATTTGCTCATTTTTTCTATCCCTCCTGTCTTGAGCTACACCTGCAGCTTTCCACTAACACATCAGAGAGTAAATACGCTACCTCAGTAATTACAGAGTGTGCGCAATCGAGTGTGAGGACAGGAGGAATGTGAAGGAGTTGGTTCTGTTGCTTTATGTATGTCCTCCAGGTTTTCTTTAATTTCACTCTGCTTTGGAGTTCCATGGGTTAAAAATAAACTCAGCCATTGCCTGCTCTGCAAAACTGAAAGAGTCTTTAGTGTAGTCAAGACCAGTGCTACCTTCCTATGAGACTTAACTTCTTCTTCAATCTATACCCTGTAGTTTGACCAGAATACAAAAAAAACACCCTGTGTTAGTTTCTGACTGTAACCACTTCTACTTTTTCTTTCCATTAAAGCTGCAGATACATGTATTTTCTTTCCAGCAACCTAATCTGACTGGGATTTATGTTTTACCTTTGCTATTCTACAGCATAGAAATTATTGCCACAGTTTGAGAGCTAAAAATGGTCCAGCAGGTCAAGGGAGGTTCTCCTCCCACTCTATTCTGCCCTAGAATCTGGAGTATTGTGTTCAATTCTGGGCTCTCCAGTTTAAGAGGGACAGGGAAATACTGTCCAAGGGAGTCCAAGGGAGGCTGCGAGGATGATGAAGGGACTGGAACATCTTTCTGATGAGGAAAGGCTGAGAGCCCTGGGGCTGTTTAGCCTGGAGAAGAGAAGCAGGGTTGGACTCAATGATCTCCAAAGGTCCCTTCCAACCCCTACCATTCTATCATTCTATAGCTGCCCCTAACCCCCATTATTTTCACTAGAATGTAGTTTTTATTTTTGTGGCCTTCTAAGATATGAGTTATGTCTCTGAATATGTTTGTGTGCAGACATTGTCTCAGGGAAGAAAAAACCCCAGACCTGCTCAGATCTGACAGTTTAACTCAAAGGTGTTGGCTGATCTAATAACAACATGTTTCTGATGCTCCATTTCCTAGTGCTGGTCAGACTCGTACTCCTGCCTGAGCTGCTGTGGTTTTCCTGGCTATTTTGTCCCAGCTGGATTTAGTGCATAGACCATGGTGTGATGGGAGAAGGTGGTGTGCAGTCTACTTTCCCATGGCTGCACCAGGGAACTGCAGGAACTGAGGAGTCAGGACATGCTAGTTTCTACACTTCCTCTAGTGAGGCAGTCATTTCTGGCATGGAGCAGGGGACAGGAGAGGTGGCAGTTTCACCCATGAACCCCTGGATCTTGGCCACAGACATGATAGGTTTTGAGGGATGTTCAAATCCTGGCTTCTGAGTAGAAACTTTCTCCAAGACACTGCTTGAGGTGCACTGAGAATTCACTAGAGTTAACTTTCCTTCTATTTCAGCAATGTTTTGCTGTGACCTCCAGGGAACTAGATAAGTAGAGCAATTGAAAAGCTGAACAACATTATGGGTAATGCTGCAAATTATAGTTTATAGCAAACTAGGCTCTGATTAGCAAGTGCCTAATCTCTAGCACAGGAGAAAATCCAGTAAAAAACAATCTGTATGCTCAAGTATCCTGCTGAATTTGAGTCTGGGTGACTATTTTTTTTCCCCTCGATCAACATGTATCCTGAAATTTGCTGATCACGCTCACTGCAGGACACCAACACAGAACTTTAATCCAAGCCTCACAAAAGGTTCATGTCCCTTTTCTGTTCATCAATATGTATCACATTAATGAGCTGTATTTCTAAATCACATGCATTCTGTCTGCTGATATCAGTAGACAATTTACTCTGATTTCACTTGAGCTAATGGAAAATGACTCAAAAGACAAAAATCTGAACCCCTTGCCTTTCCTTGTTTCATTTGGTGTTAGTGTTATGGGTGAAAAATAGAATTCAAGTACAAAATTCAGCACCAGTCTTTACCTGGTAAGGTGTCTACAGTATAGATATCTACACATGAGTTGGTGTTTAAGCTCTTGTTACAGTCCATGGACAACAGATGAATACAGGTTAAACAAAACACAACTAACGCTGGTGTCAGCTGAAAATCTGAAATATGTAATTGTCCAGTCTTGATAATGGGAAGATTCAGTTGCCTAACTATTTGTGACATATTAGGTATATTCAGCTACCGCTTCAAAAATGGTCAGACCTCCCAGAAGTCATAGATGTCTTTGATATGCCAAAATATCTCATGTGGCAGCAAGGGACATACCTAGGAAAAGAAATCCCACACCATTGACTCAGACAGCATTGGCTATGCTGGAAATTTAGGCACATATTGACACTCACAAGCAGACACCTGAACCTTGATGCCTGTAAACTGGAACAGAAGTACATCCCATTTTATATGCGTAATAATATGCTGTATCATTAAAACTTGAACTCACCTTTATTTCACTGTTGTCTTTAGTCTCACAGGGTTTCAATTCTGTGCTTGCTTCTTAGTTGATGCCACCCATAACTCTCCAGGAGGATGGGAGTCAGGTCCCTCCTCCCAAGGACCTGACTGCTGGCAGGCTAATTTGTCAGGGAGGGGATGATAGATCCAATCAAGCAAATCCAACTTGGCGATTTGTAAACTCAGAGGGCTGGCTAGGATGGATTTATAGACCTCAACGTCCAGGCCAGCGCAGACTAGAGAGAAGACCATCAGAAAACATTATACATATGATGTCTCCAGGCAAGGATGTTGAAACAAGTAAAGGAACTCACAGAAACTTTCCCCTCCACCCCCACCACAAGCCTGTTTCAGAATATAGAATGTTTCAGATGTTAAAAATTGTGGTTTCCTTCTTGACACTGTGATAACATTAGGTTTTGGTTGATTCCTGCTGCTGCACAACAGCTGGTGCAGCGATCAGTTGGAATGCACAGAACATAAGTTTGTCATATAAGTTGAGGCTAAGCAATCACTCATTTTGGTATAAAATCTAACCCGGTCATCTCCTGTGTGATATCTGGCCACTGGAATGTTAAAGCAGCTACAAAAGCATCTTGGCTAATTGCATCCATCAATTAAAATGGATTCCATACAAAAAGGCATCAATTAAAACTATGAAACTACAAGAAAGCAGTCACTTTTAATGCATCATTTATCACAACAACCTGGTGTTCTTTTCTTCTATAATTTTTAGAAATCCTGTTGCTATAACAACCGGATGCAGCCTTTACACAGTGTGGGCCAAATCCTGCCCTTGGTGACACAGATGCAAATTCAGAATAACTTTGCTGAAAAGCCTGGAAAACAGAGATGCAAATGCAGCATAACAGAGGCAGAATGGGACCCACTATCTCCTCTGTGTAATCATTTTCTTCCCCTTCGTCTTGTCAGGAAAACAAGATGTTTTTCTCTTCTACTCTAAGCTCATAATGTAGTGGAATAATCAGACATAATGACAGGTTAAACCACAAAGGAGTGTTACATCCTAAATACCATATTAACTTAAATTTTGAATTTGTATATTAACAGTAATTTAAAATGCCCAAGGAAAAAAACAAGTCTGGGATAGGAAAGCATTCAGAGGCTGCTTCTAAATAATATAATACAATTAATGTCTTGCCTAGTAAGAAGACACAATGAAGCTTAAATTCAGGCTTGTTTGTCTAAACTAAAGATACACTCTCACAAAAAGTAATGCGCAGGAGGGTCCTGGATCTCAGTACCTAAAGCAGGGCCCCATGCAGACAAACTCTGTCTCTCTGCATGGAACTTATTTCAAAGACATCATCATAAAATATTCTTAGACTTGCCACTCTTCCAAAGGAAATCAGCAGTAATGCGCTGCCACATCAAGGTCCATGTATGGATCACTACACCCAAAGAAAGCAGAGTCCAGGAGGAAAGTGTGGATCTATTCTGTCTGAATTTGTTCTGTTGAAGGGTTTTCCAGACTGCCAACCAAATAACATCTCGATTAATTATAACCGAAATCAGAAACCCAGTTGAACAAGTGCTTTGGAACTGGTGAAGCTAAATCTGGTAGAGCGATATTCTAACAATAGTTTTAACCTCAATTCCTGGAGGCCACCAGGCAAATTCAGTAGGTAGGCTGGTGAGAGGGATATGCAGAATTTAAAAGGCAAGGAATTCTTTACATGCAGCCCGCACACCTAAACCATCCTGCAAAATTCTATACAGTGAGATACATTTCCTCTATTAAACTCAAAAAGTACAGAGCTGCCACCCTTAACAACAGCACTTCACATTTTAAGGCTTTCTCTGGATGAAAGGATAGCCAAACATTTACAAAACTCAGTAGCAAGGATGTGACTTGCTACATTCAGAGCAATCTTGGAATAATGACATTTCAGAAATTAATTTTGTAAGGAAACCTAGTATCAGGCATCACTGGTGCTCAGATGTGACTGTGAAGATTTATGCATCAACATTTCATTAGAGCCTCAAAAAAAAACCCCAAATTAGGTTTGTTACCCAATGAAAATGCACAAATATAAAGTAAAAAAAAAAAAACACCTAGCCAGGACATCAAGAGGTCAATTACTTTGCCCAAAGGCAAGAACATCTCCAACTACATCATTCCTGATGGCTTTTGTTCAGATTCCATTTAACGACCTTCAGCCTCGCAATTTCCAGACATTCAATTTCAGTGGCTCGTTGTCTTTATCATTAGAAGGCTCTACTGTGCATTTGAGGGTGTGATTCCACCATGTATAGGTACCACTACATTATTTTTATTGCAAACTCAGGCATTAAAAGCAGTGAAACCACATCTAAGGTGCATTAAGAAGACGGTGGCCAGAAGGTCAAGGGAGGTTATCTTCCTCCTCTACTCTGCCCTGGTGAGACCCCATCTGGAGTATTGGGTCCAGTTCTGGGCTCCCCAGTTTAAGAGAGACAGGGAAACACTGGAGAGAGTCTGACAGGCTACAAGGATGATGAAGGGACTGGAGTATCTTTCTTAGCAGGAAAGGCTGAGAGCCCTGGGGCTGTTCAGCCTGGAGAAGAGAAGTCTGAGAGGGGATCTTAGGAAAGGTTACAAATCTCTGAAGGATGGGTGTCAAGTGGAAGGGGCCAGTCTCTTTTCAGTGGTGCCCTGGGAGAGGACAAGTAATAATGGGTATAAGCTAGAACATAGAAAGTTCCACCTCAACATGAGGAAGATCTTCTTCCCTGTGAGAGTGACAGAGCCTGGAAGAGGCTGCCCAGAGAGGTGGTGGAGTCTCCTTCTCTGGAGGTTTTCCAAACGTGCCTGGATGTGGTTTTGAGCAACCTGCCCCAGTTGATCCTGCTCTCGCAGGGGGGTTGGACTAGATGATCTCTAGAGGTCCCTTCCAACCCTTACCATTCTAGAATTCTATGAACACAGTCTGCATTGGCCAAGCTTTGACTGGGTGTCCATTAATATCAACAGAAACCTACTACAGCTTTACTGGTACTTATTAAAACCAACTGACCTGCTGTATTTTGCACCCACTACCTCTATTCCAGTAGAGGTTTGACTTCATATTCTTTGAGGCCATGATGTTTCAGAGTTTTGTTTTTCAACTGCTGTGGCAATTCCTGAGCACCATGGTTTCCGAGCACCATGGTTTCCAAGCACCTCCACATTTTTTTTAGGTCGATTGAGAATCAACTTTCAGGTGACTGACTGGTGCCATACTGCACAGTGTGTGTACCAGGAAGAAGAAGGCAAAATAAGAAGATGAAATAATTCTCTTATGTTTCATGGCAGACTAATTGCTGGGACTCTGTGATGAATTTCACTGTATTGTACCACAAGAAGGAAAACGGAGGATTTCAGAAAAGGTGAGCCTGGATGGGCAACCCTCCTTCAAATCATTTGTGGAAGGATGTGAAAAGGAAACACCCAAGCACAGAATCAAATTCAACAGAGGTACTGGACTGGATGTGAACTATCTCCTACAGTGACCTCAGCCCTTCAAAGCAAACTCTGAATATCAAAACAATAGTGGAAGACCAACACAACTTTTTTATAGTCTAAGAAAATGCCTAATTGATGTCACATTTCTGGCATTAGCATGGGGATAAGGCCTCATTGGCAGTAAAATCTCTTCTTGGCATCTTACACCTGCCTGGTGTAAGGGCCCATGCTCCTGCTTGCTGGGTGATTCTACCAGACTCAAAAAGGATGTGCAAAGTGTGAATGTAAATGGCAGTGAGTGAAAAGATGATGATTCAAGACAGTTGCAGATCCATCTGTTAGTACTCTCTTTGTGAAAGTCATGGTAAAAACAAGGTCTGCACTTGACATCACTGATAAAAGATTGATAATAGAAATATTACCTGTGAAGAAAGAAGCCACAGAACCCATTGAAGAAGTGGAGAAGATGTCTGATAGAGGAAATGTAAAGACTAAATCCGTCTAAAAAACTAATAACACATTGCAAGTCCTACATAAGAGGGTTTGACATCTGAATTTCCCTACATACTCACTGTGGGCAGGGGGAGGAGAATCACCTCTGGAAGGCAACACGGACCTCACAAACTTCAAACCATCACCTGAAGATACCTTCTCCTTTCCTTTCATTTAAAGAAGACATAGACATCTCAGTTCTAGTGGGATACGCTCCAGGAACAGAGTCAATCCTGCATCACTGACCAAAAGCACTGATTTTATTACACTTTAAATACTTTCAGAAGAAGAAAATGGGAAATGCAGCAGAGTTCTCCAAATGGAGCAGAAAGATATTGCATAGACCATGTGGCATGAGGGTGATTCACCGCTTCAACAAACCACCAAAGGCTTTTTAGTCCAAAATCCTCAGAGGCACTGATCCTCTAATGCTCTCCGAGTATAACACTTAGTGCAGTGGCACCATTTTTCGTTGGTCATTAGGCACTGCTGTAATAAATGTGATGAAGGGAATCTTTATTTTATAATGCTTTTAAAACCAAACCAGATGCCAAATATGAGTCATTACGTTCTGTACAGCAGCAGTGAGTAAAATGATTTGACCTATAGATTAGAGGAAATCATTAGTTTGGAAAAATATAAGAAAAAAGAAAAAAAAAAAAAGGAACATAGAAAACTTGTCCAGAAGTGATTTCAAGAGATACTCTATTCTGCCTTCCCAAGTCAGGATCTGTTGCTGGTTTTGATGTTCCTTAGAAATATTTGTCTAACACCTACCCTTAAAGACTGCTACTAATAATTTCACGGTCTCTGGAGACAAACTGTTCCCCAATTTCACTTGAAATTCCCCCGCAGCAATTTAAAATGGTTCCATCTACCCCTAAGAACTACACATACTCCCCTCTTTTATTCCCATTCTTTTGAACCCAGGTCTCTATTGCAAGGAACACAAATCTGAATAAGCCAGTAATGTACTAATTTATACTCTTCACAGCCCTTCTGAATCAGTTGCTTCCAACAGTGCAAAACTCAGCATGTAATTAAACCTGTAAGATTCTATCTTAATACTGAAATAAAGGTATAATTTCATACAGACCTGTACTTTATGCCCATCTTGATATCTGTTATGTAATTCTGTTACAATTTATCCACTACATTTTATAGAATCAAATGATTTACTGCCTTCTATCTCTGAAATCTAAGCCTTCAGTAATTTTCTACTGCAACCAAATTTCTCTTCCATGTTTATCTTTTTCTTTGTTTGTTTCTTCTTTAGGTTTTGTGAGGGTTGGTTTGGTTTTTTTTGGTTGGTTGATTTTTGGTGGGTTTTTTGGTTGGTTGTTTTTTGTTTATTTTGGGGGGGGGTGTTTTTTTGTGAGTCGTTTTTGTATGGTTTGGTCTGGGGTTTTTTGATGCAAAATGACTTTCAGCTGAACTTTATGTGGCCATCTGCATAATTACTATGACTTTTACTGAACCAGCAGCTTGCAGGTTATTAACTGGATTCTGCTCCTCCTGGTATCATTGGGAGTTCTGCCATTGACTTCAATGGATGCAGGACTAGACCCTCTGAAAGAGCCTTATTATTGGATAACTCCAAGCTCTGGTGAGAATTTATATTGGTATATTGACAACAGCTGCTTTCTTTTTTTTCTTTCTTTTTAATTTAGAATCTCTTAATTGGCTTAACCAGCCACAATATTTTGTGTGATGACTCTGTCTCTGAATGCAATTTTCTACGATTAACTAGGAAACGTTTCCTTCCTCAATTGACATATAGCAAGAACAGGAAGTAGCTTTTGACCAAAAGGACAAATTCTGACTGGCACGCTGCAAAAGCATCTTTTCACATGCCAGGAACCTCTGGGTGAAGAAGGAAATGTAGTAGTTGAGGGACTGGATGGAAGGAAGTGTGAGGAAGAGGCAATTCAGTCTGGGAACTGGGATTTGAGGAAGAATTAACCCAGCCAAGTTCTCTTCCAGTTTTGTGGCTCCAGTGGAAACACAAAGGATTCAAAAGGCTGCACCTATGCTCCCTGCTCTGGGCAGGTGCCATCTTCACAGGTGTGTGCTCTTGAAGCCTGTGTGATTCAGTGCAGTGATGTTGGTTTACACCAGCCAGGGATGAACAGAAGACATTTGCTACCTGAGCTGAAGTTCAGGTCCTTCATAGGCAGCAGGTGAGGAGCTCCAAGTCACAGTTTACTTGGCTCAGCTCCCACCTTGCCTTGAGCTGCTCTGTCTCATCACCTCATTGAATTAATGAGATTTAGGTCCTCTGCCCTAAAAGACAAGCCAGACTTCATTACTCCCACCGGAATGGAGGAGCAGGAAGGAGAGGGTCCTCACCATGACTCGCTGCAGCTTCCTGAGGAGGGGAGAATCCATGGCCCTCTTGAAGAGATGGGATCCAGGCTGGTTCCACAGGAGCAGGCTGCAGGATGTCCAGATGAGATTCAATAGCAGGTATTAATGTTCAATTTGTTTTTCAAAATCCAAAGAAATCTCTTTCCTTTGGACTGGGCTCAGGTTTCCCCTGGTGACTGGCATTGAACTACTTTAACAAGGGAAATTATATTTGTTGGTCTAAAGATTCTAAGGTGCCTAGGAATTTTTTTTTTATGTTTTTAACAGTACCTTTTTTTTAACTTGATTTGCCCCAGGAAAACTGTGCTCCAGAGCAATGTCAGATCCAGTTTGCATTGTTTTCAGCCAGTAACACACTGGCCAAGTAGTTTCTAAATCATCCATATGCTATCTCACTTTTTATCTATAGTTTACTCTGGATAGATTCAGGAGCACTTGCCCCAGCAAATTTCCCAGGCAGTGATCTGACTCAAAAGTGTCCACAGTCATCATTTATTTAGCCTACAAATAGAGAAGCAATTCAACTGTTGTTCAGATTTGGGAAATCTTCAGACCTGCTTGCTTGTGGTTTTTTTCTCTCTTACTTTGGTCTTCTTTGAAGTAGCTCCATTCTGGTGTTCATGACACAGGAAAATAATCATCCCACCAGTCTTGCAACACACAAAAACCTGGAATTCTACATCCCCCTGCTGGAAAGATATTTTGAGTATGCATAAGGCACTACACCACCTCCTGATCCCTGCTAACCCAGCAGTTTGGGAAGCAAAAAGGAACGATACATATTGAATTCCTCCACTCTACCAGCTCAATTACTGGGGAGTCCTCCTGTGGGAATCCCTTTTATAGAAACAGACCATTTATACTTACAAAAATATACTTGTCATGCAGCAGATCACAGGATTGCTGCAGATTCTGTTAAGTAGAATCTGACAAATTAATGCCTTTACAGGGTGAAAGAAAAAAAATTAAAAATATCCAAAGCAGAGCTACCAAATTAGGGTGATAAAATTGCCTTCAAAATCTTTGTGATGGAAGAAAATTCCTGTTAAGTGAATCCAGTATACTTAATTAAACTTAATTTTACAAAGAAGTGTTTTTAAATGGCTGGCTGTTAAAAGACTAAGAAAGCTGGGTGGTTGGGGCTTGGGGTTTTTTTTTTTTATTTCCCCAAAGATCCTGCTGCTGTAAGCCATTGTGTTATTGGCTGTGTTAAGCAAGTTGTGATATCCATCAAGCTGAATGTGTTTACGCGCGTACCTGGTGACATGGTTTGAAGTGGTATATTGTGGGTGTAAAACCCTGATCAAACTTACCTCCAGTAAATCTTCGCGCAGTAATTGTATTCCTTTGTTCCTTACTGAAATCGGAGCTGCTGCCTGGAAGCACGCAAGCATTTAATTTTGTCACATAATTCCCTCAATTTCAGGCCATGGTAAGTAACACTTTTAGTATATGTCAGCTGTCAGTTCCCGTTAGAGCATCTAGCTATTACGTGATTTAGATCTAGCTGCCTGGCGATTAATGCCGTGTGTTGTGAATTCCTCACCCCGAAACTGGCAGAAGAAATTGAACGGTAAGGATTCCGTACGAATTAGCTCAACCTGCAAAAATGGTATTTCTGAAAGTTTCACCACCCTGCTTGCTTCAGCTGGAGAGGAGAACAGAGCACGCTCTCCAGGCGAGTGCATTGGAGGAGCGGAGGTAACTCTCTGACCAAGTGAAGAGAGACCTCTACAGGTGTTTGGTTTTTTTCAGCCTGAAGATCTTTTGGAAGTTGTTCCCTGAAACTCTTAAGCAAAAGCTGTGCCCAGCATTCAGCTGCCAAGTTGGAGAAGACCCTGGCCATGCTCTCGTGGGGATCTGTGATGCCCTCCTCGCTGCCATCTACGGTGTAATCCTCCCTGGGCTGCCACCGTGCTGCCCTGGGGACCTCAGCCACGTCGTATGGGGGGGATAAGGAAGCAAGCAGCCCCCAGAACAGCAGCCAGAGGTGTGAGAAGCCATCGTCTCCAAACGTGTACAGATCTGAGCCTTCCTGGGGCAGAGTGTGCTTGGCTCTGCAACAGAGCTAATTAAAGGCCAGAGGAGATTTTAAATAGCCAGCGTGATGATGCTTCTCTGTGAGGAAGACTGGGACTCAAGCTTCTTATTATTACAGCTGCTCTGGAGTATGCACAAAGGTTCCTCTGGCAGGGAAAATAGAAGGAAGCACCCATTCCTACAGTTCGACAGCACCTAATTCCTGCTTCTTCTGAGGAGTTCAACCCCTTTCCATAGGGAGCAGCCCCTACTGTCAATCCCTTTTCCTGCTTGAACAGCACAGTAAGGTGTAACCTTGATGCAGCTTTTTTCCTATGTTTTGTAAAGCACACTGTCTTCCTCCATAGCTGATCTTTATTGAAAGAACTAAAGGTAGCCTAATGGAAAGCATGAGCACTATTTCTTGTTTAATATCTTTATTCTTGTTCAATGTCTTTATCAACGATCTGAGCCAGGGGATTGAGGGCACCCTCGGAAAGTTTGTAGGTGACACCAAATTGAGTGGGAGTGTCGATCTGCCTGAGGGTAGAAAGGCTCTACAGAGGCATCTGGACAGTTTGGGCTGAGGGCAGTGGGATGAGGTTTAACAAGGTCAAATGCTGGGTCCTGCACTTGGGTCACAACAACCTCAGGAAATGCTACAGGCTTGGGGAGGAGTGGCTGGGAAGATGCTGGGCAGAAAGGGACCTGGGGTGCTGGGGGACACCCAGCTGAGCAGGAGGCAGCGTGTGCCCAGGTGGCCAAGAAGGCCAAGGGCATCCTGGCCTGGCTCAGCAATAGTGTGTCCAGCAGGAGCAGGGCAGGGATGGTGGCCCTGGGCTGGGCACTGGGGAGGCTGCACCTTGAGCACTGGGCTCAGCTTTGGACGCCACAGGAGAAGAAAGAAAGACAACAAAAGGGCAACAAAGCTGGTGAAGGGCCTGGAGAACACGTCTGATGAGGAGCAGCTGAGGCAACTGAGGTTTAGTCTGAAGAAAAGGAGACTGAGGGGAGACCTTATCACTCTTTACAACTACCTGGAGGGAGATTGTAGTGACGTGGGTGTCAGTCTCTTCTCACAAGTAACTAGCAAAGGAAATGGGCTGAAGTTGCATGGGGTGGGGTTTAGACTGGACACAAGGAATAATTTCTATGCTGAGAGAGTGGCTGGGCAATGGAACAGGCTGCCCAGGGAGGGGATGGAGTCACCATCCCTGCAGGGGTTCAAAAAACATGTCACCTGTGGCACTTCAGGACATGGTTTAGTGGTCATGGTAATGTTGGGTAGACGGTTGGATTTCATGATCTTGGAGGTCTTTTCCAACATTAATGGTTCTGTGATTTACAACTGTACTTTCACCAGTCTTCAACTTGTTCTCCTCTCACCTATGTCAACAAGGCTTGTATTGCTAAAAATGCCTGCAAATCAATGAGACATGTAAGAGAAAAGAAACATTAAATGGTATTTTTCTGAGAGGAATATTAAAGACAGTGACAGAAAGCGGAGCTAAAAGCTGCTGACCCTTTACAGCACTTCTGTGGTATGGGTGCAAGAATAAAGCCTGTAAGAATCTCATCAGCCTCCTAAGTTTCCCCAAGGTCGTTAGCTTTTAATCTATAGATGCCAATATTTTTCCAGAATCATCTGAGCACAGATGGTACAAAAGTTAAGGCCAAATTAGGAACAGCATTTACTTTTCATAATAACTACTTGTGTCCTGAACGATCAGTATTCTGAAGTTTCTCAGGATCTCGCACAAACAGGATCGATGTGTTGCTGTTGGACACATTTCAGTCACTGGGAGTAAAAACATTTACTGATGGAACTGCATACGGGAGACTATTGAAAACTAAATGTTCTGTTGGCAGAGAGGAAAGATGAAAAGAGAGTACTCCAGGGAAAACACAAACCAAGAGAAAAAGAAAACAAATAAACCCTTGCTTATAAAAATGAAGAATACAAAACCAAAGGGATTTCTTCTTTTCTACATCTGGTTTTCTCATCAGTATCCCCATAGGCTCCATAGATTTGCTATTCCTGTGCACACAGTGATGTGTGGCATGACCATATACATGGGTACGTGATTACCACCTGCCCAGGATGCAGTTGCTTTGGGCAGGATTTCACAAGACCTGTGTTACAACAGCTCACAGCCGTAGCATTGATGTCTGGCCTTGAGCAAGCTGCCCAATCAATCCTCCTCTTGGCCACTCAGCTATAAAATAAGAAGGAACAATTCTGCCCTGGCAACAGCTGTGATTTTTCTTTTCTTTTGTCAGCTGAAGATTTTAGGAAGGGTATTATGAGCACTTAGATAAAGGTCCTTGTAAACTTTCCACAAATTTAAATACTGATCAGTAAACAAAGGAAAAAAAATATCACCTTAATAATTACATCAATATACTCCCTGGTCATGGTGCATAATCACAGGTACTTTCTACTATGTAGCACATGTTCTCAAAGGCTGTTTTATTTTTTTTTTAATGAGTTTGGCTAAGTAAATTACTCTGCCTCACTATCTTTAATCACAAAATCTGTTGGAGAAAGCCATATCTACTGCTGTGTAGAGTCAGGTCTAGAAAGAAGAGGGGTTCTCATGCATGTGGACCTGAATGGCCGATCCCAGGGACCTGAAGGAACACAGACAGCCCCTGGAACACCCCCAATTGCAGTACTATGGGAGTTACGCCACACAGGAGTATCCTGTGGCACAATTAGTGGTCTCTCCTTCTCTGGAGACATTCTAAACCAACACGAACATGTTCCTGTGTGACCTGCTCTAGATGATCCTGCTCTGGCAAAGGGGTTGGACTAGGTCATCTTTTGAGGTCCCTTCCAACCCCTAACATTCTGTGGTTCTATGATTCTGTGGACTGCTTGTGACTGCATTGCCAGATGCCACTCGAAAAGGAAGGATAGGATCGTTTTATTTCCTATCATTCAGAAAATGTCAGCTTCCAGTCTGCTTAGGCTTGCTGCTTCTTTATTGTGCTGTGTCTGGATTTCTTCCCTCTCTCTCTCTCTTTCAGGCCACTTTTTCAAGCAAGCGCGTGCACTAAGCCAGTGTCAGTGTGAAGTGCATAAATCTGCTGTTTCCCTCCTCATGAATTTGCATGGCTGTTGCACCGCCAGATGCTGCCTGTGTTTTCAAGGCTGGGAAAGCTACATCAAAATAGTCACTGTAGTGCACTTGTTCTAAGCACAGATATAGTACATTTCACAGTAACAGTTTACCTGGCTGCCTTCCTTCGAAAGAGGGCTAAAATTGTCACTTTTAGCAAGTAAGCTGCCGATTTGGGTCTGTTAGCCCCACTTAGAATCTTAGAATGATAGAATGGTAGGGGTTGTAAGGGAGCTCTGGAGATCTTCAAGTCCAACCCCCCTGCCAGAGCAGGGTCACCCAGGGCAGCCCACACAGGAACAGAGCCAGGGGGGTCTTGAAAGTCTCCAGAGAAGGAGACTCCACAGCCTCTCTGGGCAGCCTGGGACAGGCTCTGGCACCATCACAGTGAAGAAGTTTTACCTCATGTTGAGGTGGAACTTCTGTTGTTTCAGTTTGTGCCCATTGCCCCTCGTCCTATCCCAGGGCAGCACTGGAAAGAGCCTGGCCCCTTCTCCTTGCCCCCTACCCTGCAGAGATTTGGAACCATTCCTAAGATCCCCTCTCAGGCTTCTCTTCTCCAGGCTGAACAGCCCCAGGGCTCTCAGCCTTTCCTCCCCAGAGAGATGTCCCTTCATCATCTTTATAGGTCTCCTTTGGACTCTCTCCAGTATTTCCCTGTCCCTCTTGAACTGGGGAGCCCAGAACTGAACACAACACTCCAGCTGTGGTCTCACCAGTGCAGAATAGAGGGGGAGGAGAACCTCCCTTGACCTGCTGGCCACACTCTTCTTGATGCACCCCAGGATAGCATTGGCCTTCCTGGCCACAAGGGCACATTGCTGTTCCACAGAGTTCCACTTGAGTGTTATCAAACACATGTGCTGGCCCACAGTGCTGCTTCAGAGATTCCTGGGGTCAGGCATCACACTGAAGACGGGTGCTGAGAGGAGGCAGGGAAGGAGCTGGGCACCCAGTTAGTGCTGCTCCTTTTACAGCACAGTGTAGGTGAGGACCAAGTGTCTCCTCAGGCATTTGTTTGCACCAGCCTAAAAATAGGCTGCTGGAGAGTTTGAAATTGCTCCATCATGACAAAGAAAACTGTATTCTGTGTCCCCTTTCATCCCTGCAAGCAGACAGATTTTGATTCATTTGAGTATTTCATCATGCAGCAGCACTTCTCCAAGCCAATGTGTTGGCCAGTGGGTATTTATAATGACATAATTATTCATCATTCAGATAGCTCAGTAATTAATTGTACACTTCTTAAAATTCTATTACTTGATATTCGTATAAGTCCACTCATTCAAGCTGACCCTTGCCATGAATTTCAGTGAAATTCACACTCCACACCTTTATGGTTTTGAATTAGTTACTAAAGGTCAGCCACAAAGTTTTTAGCATCAATAGTGATATAAATGTAGGCCCCTACATTTAAAAGTGGCGTTCACGAAGGACCTACTTAAGTGCTTAGTTACTTGAGAGACCCAGGATGTCAAAGTTTTGCATGGCCTGAGATGTTGTCGTGGTTGGGCTGAGCATCAGCCTCAACACCTGCTTGAAACTGAAGTCTACGTGGGATATATGTGTTGGCCTTCTAGTGCCTGTATATCTTGAGAGGCCCATTCCAGCAGACATTTCTATCCAGTCATTCTGGAAGTGTGACATTCAGTCACATTAACTTGTGAGCACCACAGCTAACAAGCCAGGAGTTACCCTGCCTCTCTATAATTCAAATATATAATCAGTCAGATATCAACTAACTCATTATCTAAATGAATGATGCTATGATACACTAATGTCTATGCAGGTACCTAAAATCTTCTCCTTCAGAGGAGTTCAGCAAGGACATGAAAGCTGTTGTAACCAACACAGGTAGTCAGTAGATAATTACACATCACAGAAAACCTCGTTCTAGGAAGCATTTCACCCAAAGTAGCCTATCCTGTGCAAAAATACTCAGTGGCCATTGTTTCTACTTCCTGTAGGGATTTAGGAATGAGTTGCAATCTTAGATATCCCTTATATGGTTGTATAAGACTATAACGTGCAAAGTCCATGATTTTTTAAAGGCTTTATAGTTTCAACCTCTCCAGACAGTTTTCAGGGAAAAGATGTCATATACTGTGCCTAAATAATTTGTTAAAAATCCAACTAAATATCAGCGTGACCATAGTGTCTCGTCTAAACTGCAGTGAGGAGAAGAATTAATGCTCAAGCAGATATCATACTGCTATGCAGAGGACCTGAGGTCTGTACCTGTTAAAGCACACAAGTGTACACGTGTCTGTAGCAGTTAGAAGTGTTGTGCATTTACTTTCTAGCTAAAGAACTTGTCTTGGTTGGAGTGAGAGCAGCAGTGGCTGTGGTCAGTGGTTTCCCTTCCCAGCCCAGCTCTTCTCCCCTGCCCTGGCTGCAGGCAGCAGCTGGTGGCACAGGCAGGGGCTGCTCCCAGCAGCGGGTTCAGATCTCTCTGTGTATATTCCATTGCTATTATTTCCATTTCCATTAAATGTGTCCCAGTTCCCTTCTCTAATGGCTGAGTCTCTCTCCCTCATTCCCTTTCTCTTCCCCCCTGGGGAGGGAGGGAGGGTTAACAGAGAGCGGCTTTTCCAGGTCTAAGGGGATGCCCTGACCCTGAACTGTGACAAACTTAAAACTACTTCAACTGCAGCATGGTTAACCTCTGTAATGCTGTTGCACAGAACATACGGGGATGCCGTGCCATACAAATAACCCATGCTCATACCTGTCATCCTTCATCTTTGCTGTCATATCTAGAGTCATGACTATAACATGAAAGAGTTACAAATCTTGTACATTTTATATCTCATGACAAAGTGGGTCTGTCTGTCTGTCTGTCTGTCTGTTTGCTGTATCTGTCATGTTTTAAGGACACAGCAAACAGAACAAACCAGACTGGTATCTAAAGGCAGGTCTCTGCTACTTAAAGTTGGCAATAGAAATGTGAATCAGAACTGCAGCCCTAAGAAGAGAGAGAGAACATGAACTCAGAATTATGTCTGGTCATAAGAAAAGATAAAAAAAAGGAAAAGGATCATAGAATCACAGAAGGGTAGGGTTTGGAAGGGACCAGTGGAGATCATTGAGTCCAACCCCCCTGCCAGAGCAGGGTCACCCAGGGCAGCCCACACAGGAACAGAGCCAGGGGAGTTGGAAAGTCTCCAGAGAAGGAGACTCCACAGCCTCTCTGGGCAGCCTGGTCCATGCTCCATCACTCTCACAGTGAAGAAGTTTTACCTCATGTTGATGTGGAACTGCCTGTGTTCTAGCTTATACCCATTACCTCTCATCCTATCCCAGGGCACCACTGAAAAGAGGTGGCCCCTTCTACTAGACACCCACCCTGCAGATATTTATAAACATCAATAAGATCCCCTCTCAGGCTTCTCTTCTCCAGACTCAACAGCCCCACTTCCCTCAGACTTTCCTCATATGAGAAATGTTCCAGTCCCTTAATAATCCTAGTAGCACATACCTTCTAACTCTTACTGTCCTAGCTGTGAATTTTCATAAACTCATAGAAACAATTGCGTTTGAGACCCAGGTCCCCCAAAAAATGAGGGAAATGTTCATGGACATAAAGATCTGCGTATCATTTTTTTTCCTGGGGAAATTCCTAGATGTAAAACACGAGAGTATGTTATTTCACTTCATAAACAGTTGCAGTTAGACGGTATGTGCTACTAGGATTATTAA
>JANVCC010000021.1:1663481-1674156 GCA_025345505.1 Todiramphus chloris collaris
AAGAAAAAGAAAAAGAAAAAGAAAAAGAAAAAAAAAAGAGAAAAAGAGCTGTGCCTTCTTTTTGAAATTTAACTAAGACTGAGAAGCTCAAAGAACAACAGAGCATATTAAAGCAAAGCAGCTTTTTAATGAAATTCTTCTTTGCCGCATTAATTTTTTACCTGCATTCCCAAGGTAATTAGATGTATTTGATCACTGCCTCCGTGCCTGTGTCTCCCAAATGCTGTCTGAACCTTTTAGTCGATTTCAAACAAAGCAAATCTGACTGAAAAGTCCAAATAGTTCTATGGAAACAGGTGGGCAAAGAGGACCCCCTGAGGTCCTTCCTGAAGCATAGCAGGAGGTGACAGAGTAGGGTTTGAGCCACCCTGTGCTCAACTTAGAGGATTCCTTTGTGGGATCAGCATGATGCTCCTCACACCTTCTGCACCTTCTCAGTTATCTCCTTGACCAGCCAGGGGATGGGGAACTGCAGGAAATCAACCTTGGGTGCTGCCACTTACAACTCTTTCCTATCCTGCTGCTTCAGGATTCCTTGTTACCATAATCTTCTTCCTGGATTATGTTTATCTCTAGATGTAACTGTGTGTTTCCAATCCCCTAGCTCTTTAAATAAGGCCACCTAAATGTATTGCTGTCATTTTTGCTATCATTGCCTCATTTAAATTTGTGTGTGTGTGATGTAAGTTGCAGGCATAGCTCTTGCCAGCATATGACTGCTTAATTTGAAGTAAAAACGTGCCTAAAATAGTTTCTCTTTTGGAGTTTATGAGTTTCTTCTAAATTATGAATGGTTACAGTCTGTTTTTTCACTTAAGATGTAATTCACTCTCCGAATCACCTATCAATTTTCTGTCAGTGGTGTCATATGGGCGTTCTAAAGCCTTGCAAAGAGTTTATCCAAAGCCTAGTTTACCGAGCCGTTTTGGCTTTGACAAAGGGTAATGGAAGAATTCCTTGTTCACTGGCTCCTACATTCAGACAGAATTAGATATATATTTTGAATGATAATTTCTAGAGGGAAGCCCTGGCAGAGGGGTGCCCGGTGCGGGTGCGTTATTGCCTCTCAAATGTAAAAAGAAAAGGACAGATTTAGGAAGGTAACAAAATCCAGGGGTGTCCCCAAGATGGAGTGACAATGCAGTCATTTCATGGCAGGTCAAGGGAACTGTCCTCCCTGTGCACACAAAGATGTACATCAAGCTGGATGCTACTCAGAGGAAATGCACCAACAGAATGAAGCCAAAGATGAATTTTCCTCACAAATGCATGTCTCCTAAATTTCCTGCGCTTAACTGTGCAACTACTACTTAAAAAAATGCAGTCATTAAGGAGAAGAATTTGATTTATACCTGTGTTACTTGATAGTCAAATACACAATTCATTACTCAAATATCTCCTGCTCAAGTTGAGGTATAACTGGGAAGGAAGAAGTGCTGACTAAATGGCTCCACAGTTGCATCTGTTTCTTGTGAGCAGCTGGTGGCAATGAGCTGTTATTAATTTTATTATGTATTTTTGTAGTTGCCAGAAGCAAGCTGGATGTAAAACTCTAAATAACAAGGTGTATAGAATGGAAATGGCATCCCTGTTGTTGGCTGCATCTTCTCAGTAAAGGCTCTTCTTGTTCCTCTCTTCTTTTAATCTACATTAACAACCAGTTAAATATTTCTGTGATTCTCAGGATACCAAAACAGTCCCAACTCTGGAATCCTCTCCCATGATCTCCTACATCAGAGAGGGAGACATTAAGGATGTCCTCATTGGCCCTTGAAGAGAAAAGGTGACAGTAAATGCCAATTTTCTTCTACTTTTATTACATAGCCAATGGTCTATGAGCTGGGCTGGAGTCAATGAAGCGCACTGGAGTATTGTGCAAATCAAGCTGCCTATGCAGAAATAGGACATGTACAGTTTTCTTTCACTAACAAATTTATAAGCTAAAAACTTTTGGGTTTCTAACATGATCATGTGGATCAAATGACCCATTTAATTAAAAAGGAGGGAGATAACCAATTCATTCAAAGATAGTTTGGAAGCACAGGTTGGTACTAGGATTCAAAAGATGGTGTATTAGTCCAGAGTCACAAAACTGAAGACAATAACAGGTGTCCAGCATGACACCAACCTCCTAAAAAGCACATAGGATTGAATCTATCTATTTTTTTCCCCTCTATTTTTCTCATGATTGCAAATAGTTACAGACATACAAAGACAATTAATCACATGAAACTCTTTGTGAGCGAATGCATACAGGCAAGAAGGACTCTGAGCCAATGTTTTGACATCTTCAACATCGTTTCAACAGAATGAAGCTGCTGGAGAAAATAATCATGGTACCCTCATCAAATGTTGAAAACAGTTATCTTCCTTTTAAGTTTTGAACAGGAAAACATGTTGTTCAGCCAAGAGGCCATAATCACCATCAAGATCAAAATTCCACCTTTTTTTTTTAAAAAAAAACCAGTAAGCAGCAAGGGGAAGAATTCCAAATTAAATTAAGAGCAGAGTCCAGCTGTTTGTTCCACCACGGAGTCTGGATTAAGTCATTTCATCCTCCACCTCAGCAAGTAGTTAGGAGCTACAGCAAGTGGGGTGGAAGGGATGAAAGCACCAAATGCAGCAATACTTTTGGGCCAGCAAAAGCAAAGGCTATTAACACAGCATCAGAAAGCACAAAGGTTCTGCAGCGAGACTGCTGAGGGTGGTGGCAGAGAGCAACACCTTTTCCCACTCCTGGAAAACCACTTGCATTAAGGACTAGAAGGTTTAAGAGCAGACAGTTTATCTTTGTACAATGCTTCGTGATTAAGACAGAAAAAACTAATATGGCAATGAATAGTGCCAATGAACAGTTCACTTGATTAATTTATCTCTTTTTCCTGTTCACAGAATATCCAGAAACAGCTCACAATTACCTCTGATTTATTCATTGTTGGAATTTACACGGCACATCTCTTTGCAAGTCTTTTCAGACCTCTTTGGACTGATTTGACGTGAAATTGAAACCACTTTAGTTATCTGAGATTAGTCCCAAATCACACAGGATTGCTGTTGTCCCCTCAGTGGATTAGCATGACTCACAATCAAGACAAGGGTTTAGGGAAAATCTTGTAGTTCAAGAATTCAAAGAGCAGCATAACTAATACCGTGTCCTAAATTGACTTCTCATCCCTCCTGCTACTTCCCCAAAGGAGCACCACCTGGTACCTGCCAAAGAGACACCTCTTTGTAACCACCGTCTAGCAGCATCAGTCCCAAGGGGATCTTTGGAAAACACATCTTTTTCAGGAAGTCCTCAGCTTCTTCTACACAGGAGACACCACTTAGGTGTGCTTGTGCACTTGCCCAGTGCAGTTGCAATGGCTTGACCTTAATCAGAGCATTCAGAGTGCTTCCAAGCTCCTAGGTCCAGGCTAGCCAGCCAAAGTGAAGTGATGGGAAATTAAATAGTCCTTGACTGGGGTGAATGGAAGATGGGATTTTGGAGCATTAATGTTGTATGGACCTGCAGCAAAGTCTAGGTGCAGTCTGTAAGACTTACCTCATTGCAAATCAGTGTTTAAAGGAAGGAATATTAAGCTTAATTTATCCTCTCAACATTAACTTCCACTGAAAAAGCAAGCTATGAAAGGAAAAAAAAAACATCTAATGTATTTTAAAGGTTATGTTTGATCATCGAGTCCTTTCTGAGTGTTCAGGTTAAATTTAAGTATTATCATGTGAGATGAAAAACTGAACTGGAATGACAGTCCAGCAGTAGGAGGTATTGTGAGAACATGAAGGGCTCATCTAATTGTCTACATGCCTGGATCATGGCCAGGAAATCTAACAATATTAGAGCATAATTTTGAGAACTGTGCCTATTTGTATTTTACAGGTATTGGGCAACCTGGATTCTACTCTTTCCATTTGTGTTTTGGTGTTATGATGTCCAGAATTCCCCATTTCTTTCCATTTAGAACTTGAAGAGTTTCAACCTCTTGCCATTGGTTAAGTGGATGAACGATGTCTACAACACCAGTAATCATTTCTTCATGAAGGTTCATCAAATCATCTCTCAAACTACTCTTTAAAAATTAAATAAATTGAACTTCTTAATTCCCTTTCTGTGGGAAGCAGGCTTTCCAGATTTATGGGTTATTTTCAGTGCTCTTTCTTAAGCTCTCTCTCAACCCTTCCCTTCTTCTTTTCCAAAAGATAAACACCATACTTGTTTAATTAATAAGACCATTTTTTTCCTTAGTGACATAGAGATAATAACATTTTTTTTTCAATAGGAAGGAATTTGTGAAGTCAGATTTTCCTCCTGTTCCAAAATCCATAGATTAAAAGCCATCAGTGCATCAAGATTTAAATGCCGAAAAACCTGATAAATTAATTAAAAAAAATAATAATATAGAAGGTATAATTCTAAAACTGGGGAATTTAATAAAAGAATGAAGTGAAAAGGCAGGAAATCTTGTGAACTGATGCTGATCCCAGATTCTTAGATAGATTTTAGGGGGCAAAGAACTGGTATTTCTCATCTCACTCAATAAGCAAGCTTGCTTCCTCCAGAGGGACTCCTTTCTGTCCTTAGAAAAACTGTGTCAGTTCCCAAATGTTCTCCAAATGTTTGGCACAAAAGGGTAAACTAAGGACAGAGATCTTGCTGTAAATTACTTTTTTCTCTCTTTAGTGGATTTAAATGAGATGTTGATTATCGCCTTAACATTCTTGCAGTGGTTTAGTTCCGTATAATAGCAAAGCCAGTACTAAGTTAATTAAAAGAGCTATAATGTCTGAAAGAAGTCAGCAGGTTTCTACGGGTTGCTGATGAAAGGGAAAGTGGTTCTTTTTTAATGTTTTTTTGTTTGGGGTTTTTTTTTTTTTTTTTCATTTTCGATACAGTATGCCTCTGTAATCACCTACAGTGTTTGCCATGAT
The DNA here is from genome assembly GCA_025345505.1 of Todiramphus chloris collaris. Taxonomy (NCBI): domain Eukaryota; kingdom Metazoa; phylum Chordata; class Aves; order Coraciiformes; family Alcedinidae; genus Todiramphus; species Todiramphus chloris. Next base: position 1,668,411 of record JANVCC010000021.1, read on the forward strand.
GACAAAATTAGATAAAACCAATCACGGGAAACAAAGCTGTAAATAGAATTCACAAAACCAAACCAAACCATCAACGTAAGAAAATCAGACTGGCAATTTATAAGATCCACCACGGGTCAGTCTAGAACCACAATATTCTGTAATCATGCCACCTCAATTCCCTGGATTAAGAATGAGTAATGAAGGACAGAAATGACGTGGATCAGCAGTGTTCTTTCACTCGAGTGGTCGTGATGTATTCATGGAATAAGGCTGTTGGAGTCAGTGAGATGAAGCTATGGCCATATAGGACTTGAAATGCAGGAAGTTGTGTGACAATGATATCCCTCAAAAAGTTGTCAAGCTTATGTGTGCATGTATATTTTTAATGTCCAGATCAGTGAACTATTTGACTCTGACCATACAGTTGCTTTGCTTTCACATAACTGCTTTTTGTTTGTGTCTTTGAAGAACGGCAGCATTCGATATGATCTACATTCTGAAGGGAAATGAATCAAAATTTTTAGTCTTCTCCATAATGCCATTTAGAATCTTTTAGAATAGTTACATATACTCTGGAAATGTCTTTAAAATCGGAAAGTTTCAGAATCACCTAACTATTTTTTGCTGTGTTTTAAACGACTCTTCCTGTTTCAACGTGAATGGATTTCTGAAGTAGGGTTCTTTTTGTGGGACAGGGGGAAGGAGAAGGTTGTAATTTGTCATGCACATTAATAATGGACACAAAATAGGGAGAGATATGGTATACACAAAAGCAAAAGAGAGATTTTCTTAGCTTCCTGTAATCTTTCCTGTGAAGAAATTTATTGTGCTCAACAAATGCCATTAACGTGCATCCCAGGGTAAGCTGCAGAAAGAAAAAACACAAGACTTATGAATTTTCAACTCTTAAACATAGATACATCACTGTCTCTGCAAACTATAGGATATTATCCCTTTTATGCAGGTGTTTTAGTAAACACCTCGGACATTCCTGACAGAGTACTTTCTGCTGTTTCCAGTGAACTAAAACTTCTGTAGAGAGATCTTAATTTGAAAAGTTTTTGATGGGAAGTTTCTGAGGTCAAGCTGGACATAGAAAGAGAGAAAAGGTAACGTTTTAAATCTAGGAATTTGACGTCTTTGATATAAAAAGAAAAAAAAAAAAGACATTTCAGCACAAGTCATGTTTTGAAAACACTCCAGATGTTTACTGTTTACTGATAAGGAATGAAGACAAATATGAAAGTCTGAAAGGTCAGAGCAAGAAAGAATATTTAGCCTCCATGCACTTTTTCTTTTGAAGTCACTAGCAATTGTAAAATGTTTTGCCACTAAAATTCCTCAGTTATAAGCTTTTTTGATGTGCCATGCTGATTGGGCAGGAAAGCCGAAAGGTGGTAAATTGGGCACAAATATTACATGAGCCTTTTCTATCTTCTGTAGAGGACCCGAGGCAATTTGGTTTCCCACAGAGTCATCTTCTAGTGTAAACCTATTTTAAGCCTGTGTGTGAGAAAGGTGAACTTAGGCAGTAAGAAATTTTGTGAACATCTTTTCCCAGTAAACGTAACCCTATTTTGCAGTGATAGAACCTGGCAAATCAGGCTGATTTCTGTTAATCAGCTTGGTTTCCACAAATATTCACCAAATTATTTACATAAAAACAATCAGCCTGTGGTGTCTTTGCAGTGTACTGTTCACTTTATTCATTATTTACACACTGAGATGGGCACTATATGCTATAGATGCCTCATTGATGCTACTCTGGGATACTTTTTAAAACCTAAAAAATGGATCACTAAGAATAAAAACAAATAATAAATTCTGATTAGGGAACATATTCCCTTCCCTGTATAATTTTTTTTCATGGTAAGAAAAAAAAACAGGTTTCACATCAAAAGCAAACCAAATACCTGTGACGAAGATCATTTTAGAAGGCACTTGTGAATAACAAATATTTAATCTGGAGAAAAGAAGAAGATCTTAAAAATTTATAAATATTCTTAAGGTTGGTACTGGTTTCTTTAATGAGTTTAGATTGGTTAATTTATTTCAGACTGTGCACTGATTAAGAACAGCGACTGAAATAATACCTTGTGGCTACAGCACACTAGCTGAATAATAAGCCAGACTCCTGCCATGAACAGCACAGGCTTGAGCATATCTTGAAGCTTTTGGCTGCATCAGGTAGAAAAACACAGACAGAAATGGAGCAATTGGTGAATACTGCATTTTGATCTGTGTAACAGAGTGTTCAGTGCAAGAGTACAAGAGGGCTGTAGGAAAAATCAGGCAGTGAGATAAGGAGAATGTCTAGAAGTAATGGAATAACTTTTGTGGGCTTTTAAGTCACTGGCTTAAATTTTTTTTTACTTCCTCTGCAGTAACAGTTTGTCCAGAAAGACCAAATTTTGTGCATTCACTGTGAGGGAAGGAACTCTACTATGGTCAGTAAAGGGTCTCAGGTAATGGAAATTGTATAGATAAACTGAGTGAAGAAAGATACCTGCTTATGCTTCAGAAAATTACCTGATAGTTGTGAAATCTGTGGATATTTATTAGTTCTCTAGAATAGTATACATAGAATCATATAGGTAGTAACCGTCAAAAATCCTTCTCTTTCTGGTTGCTTGCCTTCTGGGTGAACATGGCTACTGCACACCCAGCTCTGTGGCTCAGAGTAACATCATGTAAATATCCCACATTCAGTTAAAACACGCTGCCTGGTGTTGAGAAACATCAGAGGAGGCAGAAAAGCAGTGACCCAGGGTCACAAATACTAGACTATCAAGATGAATGGGGTAGTCCTGTGAAATCATCTAATTCCTGCTTAAGAACTAAATTGTGAAAGGTGTTTATGTGTTCTAGAGATGAGAAACAAGCCTTACCACTCCATTAATCTGAAGAACTGCAACGCCATTAAAAGTGGCACTATTGAAAAAATAAATAATTAAATAAAATAAGGAACTTTCCATCCAAAGCTGTTGAATTCTTCTCTGCATGCAAGCAACTAACTCTCGTCTATAGCTAAGAGAGGCGGCATCTTGCTGTCATATCTTATACCAGCAGTGGGAACATAGCCAGGGGGAGAAGGGAAAATAGTTGCCTAAAGTTCCCAATAGCTAATAATAAATGAGTGCTCCATAAAGTATACCAATGTACTTTCTGGAAAATGTCCACCCCTTTCAGTCAAACTGCACACAAAGATCGATGTAACAAATACCACAGACTTTGCTATAAAACCTATAAGGAAAATCCCCTCCTTGAGTCTGTCCGTGGAGCTTTCTTTAAGAGTAATACCTCTGTCATTGTATAGGCCATATTACACCCACGGTTTCTATCAGTGACTGGAATAGGTAATTCTTTTTAGACCCTCCTGATTAGAGCCAAGGGGACAATATGTGATTAACATCCCACGGGAGCCCGTAGCAGTGTGAAAGGCAGAGATTGCGGAAGCCAGGTCACGCAGAGGTCTTGGTGACAGAGAGGCGAAGCAACCTGAAAATCTCCATCATATGCTGCTGCAAGTCCAATTACTGTGCATTTTGCTGCTAAGCTCAAAACAAAAATTGTAGGCTGTGACAGGAGAACATGGCTAGGAAAAAAAAAAAAGCCCTCAGGAGATGAAAACCTTGCGAAGTGTACCGAGGAAAGTGCAGAAAGAGAGCGTACCTTGGCATGGAAAATAATGAACGGAAAGATGCCACTGCACAAGAGAGCACACACCAAAACCTTTCCCAAAACCTGGAATCTGAAACATCACTTTCCTGGTCTTGGTTATGACAGTGTTTGGGCACTGCTGTGCTTAAGGATTCATTTTACCTTATGGAGATTTTAATGGGACTGCTCATGCTTGGAAGAAAATTAAGGCATCAGATTCCTTAAGAGAAATTGCTGGATCAGAAGCAAACGTCTTTGGAGATTCATGTCCCATTTGTAGACCAAGCAGGGCATGATGACAAAAGGAGAAGAATGTTTACCATCCTTCAGAAAGGTGGTGTAGATTGTCTGCAAGTTAAGCGAGTCAAATATGTCTAAACAGCAGCTAATGCTCATCTTTCAGAAGCAATTGTTTGACCAAAAAAAGGCACGTTGGGAATTTGGCTCCTGTATTCCTCTTCTCCTCCTGTATTCCTCAAAACCCATGTTTTGAGACTTTTGCACAAGAAATTCATTGTGCTGTATGCTGTCACAGTAGCACCCACAGGACATTTGGAAGCAGCTTTTGTTGTGGATGACTACAGTTTGATGCAGAAGCTCTGGAACATCACGTCTGTCATTAATTCAAAGGTAGCAATAGGCAAAGCTAGAAAGCAGGCAGCTGAATATTGCAGTTCGCCAGGGTATAATCCTGATAGTCTCAGCACCACGTAGAGGAGCTACCGGGAGCCTTTGGGGAAGATGACAAAAACTCTTCTTCCACTCTCATGCATTTTTAGACACTTTGAAGTTGCTACTCAAAGAGGCACCTGTGGCTGCTTTGGGTCTCCTAGAAGCCATCAGTGTAATTTCAGTGCCCACTACATACAATCTTATACCTGGAGTAACCTGTCTGCATTCAGAGGAGCAGAGAAGGCTGTAGGAGTGGATGGATAAAAAATCTAAAAATAGACCCTTTCTCTACCAGGAGGAGAGAGTGCCGTAGCTCCCTTGCCCTCCCTTTCACCAGCGCTTGCTGCTGAAATGCTGCATTCGTGTCACTGAGATTCAGTGCCAAGCCAAGCATTTGCCACCTATATAGGAGCTTAAAATAGCACAGAGGCTGACAGGAATACCTTGGAGTCTGACAGAGGGGTGGTTTTCTGATATATTACACTCTGTTGTGGGAAGTTTTTATTTATTTAGAATGATATAAGCACCCTGGGGAAGGATATGGTTTAGATTTACTCTTGTCTGACCCAACCACAGTGTGTCTGAAATGTAAAGTAGCACTGAGCTCTCCCCAGGGGTCTGGAAATGGTGCAGCTCTATTGAGTGATAGATTTTTAGCAGTTCTCCTGCATGGATCCCACTTGGTTGATGTAATGCTGAGTAAAGCACACACATTTCCTCTACAGCACTCTCATTCATCCCTCCATAGCCACTTACTGCAGAGACCATGCAGGCTTTTAATTATTTTACTAAAGAGAGAACATTTTCCTTGGAAGTGCATCATGAAATTTTAATGACCGCGCTTTTAGTTCCAGAAGAAAGACCTCAAATAGCAGCAAAGCCCATGTGAAATTCCTCATAGGCTTCAGCTTCTCCTCCACAGCACCAAGGAGAAGGCAGGACCCCCAGAGTTATACGTAGATCTGCTATTCTCCTCTAGTCATACACCCCAGTAGAGTCAACTGGGCTGTCATGGCCTGCAAAGACATTTCATGGTCATACCGCTGCAATTCTCTGGAATGCACTTCACTTTATCTATAAGGAAAGTCCTAAACATATAGATTTTAATTCTAATATGGATAATTAGTTATCACTCACTGTCCAATTGTAAGACACAACTATATTTAATTGACATAGAATCATACGAGTCACTTTTTGCACCTCTTCTATAAAACACACAGAAAAATCCTACATGTCAGAAATTACTTTCAGAAATTTTCTGTAGCCTCAAACTTCCTTTCTTTTTCTTCTTTCTCTTCCCAACATTTTCCTTCCCCTTATGCTCTCTGGAACAGGCTGCACAAAAATAATGATCCACTCAGCTCTGAAACTAGTTGCTCTTCAGTGGAAGGAAGGAAGGAAGGAAGGAAGGAAGGAAGGAAGGAAGGAAGGA